>JAXCHB010000459.1:0-123211 GCA_036926305.1 Uropetala carovei
GAAAAGAAGAGCGGAACGAGCCATTCAATCTGTTGAAGAAGCAAATCGAAGAAGAACTGAAAGAAACCAAACCGACAGAGATCGAAGAGCTATTGAAGATGAACAACAACGAGAACAACGTAATCAAAAACAAAGAAGAAGACGGGCTGATCTGAGTTTGGAATCGAGAGAAAATCGACTACGCAAGAGAAGGCAAGCAAAACAACGTACATAGATTAAATGAACGTGCACCTGATGCAGACAATTCTCAACTTGACGTTACCATTGAAGAACATAACTGTGGAAATATGACTCAAGACTTGCAATTACTGTGGTGCGCTTTACTGGCTGAATGAACTCAACACGTCTAAAAAATACACCAAATGCTGTCACGACGGAAAAGACTCCCTCGAAGATATATCTGAAACGCCAGGTTTACTAAAAGAATTATTAACAACAAACTCAACTGAAGCTAAAAATTATCGAGAACATATCAGAGAATATAACGCTAATTTAGCTTTCGCTTCATTGGGTGCCGAAATCAAAGCACCTCCAGGAATAGGACCTTACTGTTTTCGTATTTACTATAACGTTTCTCCACTGTTCACCATCGAACAGAACAAACAGCTGTATATATTTGATTCGGGTGAAGCAACAAACAAACGTATGGATTATAGCCAAGGCTGTTCACGAATTGTAACGGAGAGATTAGATACGATGTTACGACAAATACATCTACATCTACATGATACCCTGCAAATCACCAGACTGGTGGGTGGCAGGGGGTGCAGCACACCGAAACCTACCTAATAACGTCCCTCGTGGGAATCACTCTCCTGTTATGATCCCGTATGGTCCTTGGGAAAAACGAGCTCTGATATCGCTCGGTCCTACAGTCGATCTCTCGTATTTTATTCTCGTGATCGTGCCTGCCCATGTACGTAGGTGCCTCTAATATTCCTGAGACCTCCTCTAAGAGAACTTCCGACCTAAATTTCTCCAGAAGCCTTAACCTAGCGCTAATTCTGCGATCCTCTAGCGATATCCAATTCAACTCCTTCAAGAGTGATGTGACGCTTAGTTTTTGCTCATATTTTTGCTTTACGAATCTGGCTGCTCTGCGTTGGATTCTTTCTAACTCAAGTATTTGTCCCTTTTCGTACGGATCGCATATGCTGGAAGCGTATTCGACCTGAGATCTGACCAATGATAAATAACACGTTTCTCGTACCTGTTCTGTGCTACTTCTTACTATTCTGCCTACGAAGCCCAATTTCTTATTAGCTGCGCCTACGATCCTTCGAATATGCATATTCCACGATAGATCACGACAAATGGTGACTCCTAAATATTTAACGTACTCTGCAGATTGGATATTCAATCTATCAATTCTGTACTCCGAGTCTAATTCATTGTTCTTACTCTTCCAGAAACTCAATAGCGAACATTTGCTGTGATTAACTTCGATTTTCCAATCTTGACACCATGCTGAAAGGGCGTTTAAATCTTCCTGGAGCGATTTTTGGTCATCCTGACTCGTTATCTCCTTATATAAAACGATCGAAACGCCAGTCAACCAGACTTAAAATTAAAGTGAGATATGGAGGATTTTATTCCTTAGAGGAGAGGTACGAACTTTCCTACCTTTGCTGTGGCGTAAACGTACCAGCGGTGGGAGAAGGAGAAGAAATAAATCCCTTTCCTCCAGCGATGAGAAAACTTCCTCACACTCAAATATACACGGCACTTCCTCACAGAATGACCATTGCACTTCACAGGGACGTGCACAGGGAGTAAATTAGAAGCACCATGGGGTTGACGAATGAAATAAAGGGTATCGGAAATTGGTGGGAATCACAAACCGCATCACCTGTAATGACAAGAAAAAAAATTCACTGGTACTACGTAAACGCGATAGGAGAGGCGTCTTAAATAGACTTAAGGCTAGGAACACCATTCATGTAGCTTAAATTGCAATAATTCTCCGTAGACACCATAAAACTGCTTTGATTCTCGCGAGAATTTAAAAATTATATTATAATTTTACAAAAAGAACATTTAACATTGCTTTTATTCTCGCGAGAATTTAAACATTATATTATAATTTTACCAAAAGAACATTTATTTAAGATTATATATTGCCTTAATTCGGCGAATAAATTTGCCAAACGTTCATAAAATACTTACATATCCTTACAGACTGCATGGCCTTCTCTTCGAAAGGAGATCACTTTAACTTCCTTCGTCACATCCGAACACTGTCACATCTCAAAGCAGACTGACCAAATCGACAGAAAATTTCCCGGCAGTACCAGAAGACGTCACGACGACGTCACTTTGGACTGTTAAAAAAAAGATAAGGAAGTGCTGGGAGGTGGGGGAAATACCTTTCTTATGACCATAAAAGGTATCAACGTTGGCGAGGAACTCGGAATGCCCTCCACGAGACCGCCAATGTGCAACAGGGGCACGCACTGGCCTACTCACAAGGAATGCCTTTCAAAAAAACCTATCTGTCTGCATTTGACGGTGTTAAAGTCAAGAACCAAAGGAAAGGCTTTTCCCCCACCTCCCAGATATGGACGAATGGCTTTTATAGTATAGCAAGTAAAAGAGGATTCGCCAACTATATCCCCGCACCGAATTAAATAAATCCAACTATACCGGTGATATATACCAATTATATGCTCACGAAAATTCCACTAGTCTTCCTTTTTACAAACTTTTACTTACTGTTAACTTCCCTTGGTAGTTATTTGTTTGTTTGTCACATAATACTGCGATTAAATCGAGAAAGTATCGAGATAGTAACTCTAAGTTTGGCAGGAATGCTCGAATCACATATTTTCAGGTGGCGACGAAAATAAATCTCGAAAAAGTCCTGGGTTCGACTCCAAGGAAGACATTTATTTTTCCCATAAGAAACTCTGTAAAATCTTCTTTAAGACAGTCTACATACGTTGATTCTAAGTCATTGTTTTCTAATTTTAATTTGCTAAAGAGTGAAAGCCTAGACGTCGGAATTTTCTATCCTACGACGTGTGATTATTGAGGCAATAATAGGAATCTCGAGTCTCAAAAAAGAGATAAAAATTAATAAAAGTTCCTCCCACGCTTCGTAGTCCGATTAGAATCCTGCATGGCCGGGTTCTTTGGAATTAATTACTGACCATGGCCGGGTTTTAATAGTCACGCCAGTCTCACGTGTACTCCGTAATTTCTCACCTATTTGCGTTAATAAGCATTAAAGATGTATAATATAATGGTTCCACTTACAAAGAGAATAGATTCCAGCATTCAAACGATGAAACGAAGATTCGATTGCTTTGATTAATTCGTTAGAAACGCTTCCCATACGCAGTCAACAGAATTATTGTCCTTACATATTTACGTTGCTATGCTTCATTAATTTCGATGCTTAAACAACAGCTGGAAGCGAATTACGATTTTCTTTCGTCTATTTGAAGGTTTAATTGCCATAAAAATGAATCGGATGGAACAATGAGTCTCTCCTTGGCAATACCTGGAATGAGTGCGAAAAATCTGCAAAATTCAAAAAAGAATGCATATCTCTGAAAACGTTGACCGTGTAACATTGCAAGAATAAAATATTAGAGTTTTATCCATCAAATAATGTCAAAACAAAGAAAATCGGTCCATATTTAAGTATTTTGGGGAATGAAGGAAAAAACCTTGCACTCTGAAAAATCGAAAATTCTGGGTAAACTTATAGGAAATTATAATTGTCTCCTGGATTCGAAACCGGGACTTTATGAAAATGAAAATATATATAGTGCCACATTCTGGTGGAAATTTCACATGAATTTTACCGTCAACATTAAATTGTTTTGATATTTTTCTATAACTTCCTCGATTCTATGCATTTTGAAATGAGGGAGGGCCAGGGGTATATTTAACACTAAACAAATTAATTAGTAACGCGATTCAATTATTACGCGCCATTTTCAACATGAAATACGTGACGCTATGAGTACGGAGTACATTAATTGACCGCTAGAGGCGTTGCTAGCTTTGGCTGGTTTATTTGCAAGCTGTACCATTTCAAGTTCCTTTTCTTAATCATAAATAGTCCATTTCCTTCCTATTTGAAAATACTGCATGCACACATAATGAAATTAAGCGTTTGTTTGTGAGATTGTTTATGTTAGCAACAGTTAAGAAGTAACCATGTAAGAAATTTTCCAAGTTCAACTCGAATTAAGACATTATTGTTCGATTATCTTGATAACGGCTACTCCAACGATAAAAGAGTATAAGAAAAGAAATACTCTAATTTAGCAGTTCTACATGTTTTATTTGAAAAATATTTTGATATGTGCAATATTTTAGGAGATATGACGGAAAGTTCATTTTTTGTCACCAGTAAAGTGGTACTCCTGATTGGCATACGTGATTCATTTTTGTGACTTTCTTATTATCTTTGATAGTAAGACTGTAATAGTTCGCCCATTACAAGACTACTTACAATTAGACACAGGAACCAATATTTAACAAATATTGATATTTTCAAATGTTCAATTAATAGCATTAAAAACATCAAAATTGTTAGTTAAACAAGTTGGGAAAGTGTACAACGTATCACAAATGGGCGCGTTTCGTGCAATGGAGTATTAGAAAGCAATTATATACGTGTACGTAAGGGAAATTGCGTTTTAAAGTACTTTTCTTTGTCATAAATAATCCATTTTCTTCCTATTTAATAATATCACATGCACACGTAAGGAAATTAAACATTTGTTTGTGAGAATGTTTATGTTATCAACAATGAAGTAACCATGCAAGAAAATTTCCAATTTAAACATGGATTAAGACATTATTGTTTGATCTTCTCGATAACGGCTACTCCTACGATAAAAATGTATAGGAAAAGAAATACTCTTCTTTACTAGTTCTATAACTTTTATTTGAAAAATATTTTGATATGAGCAATACTTTACGAGATATGACGAAAATTTAATTTTTGTCACCAGTAACGTGGTACCCCTGATTGGCATACGTGACCAATTTTGCGATTTTCATATTATACTAGCTGAAAGTACCCGGCGATGTCCGGGTTATGCCAGACACGTAACCAAGTGACAAAGAGAAAGTCGCCTTTACACTGTAATCCATAAATCTTAAGAATTTTAGCTTGTAAGAACATTCAAAATGGGATCGAATCTTTAATAAAGCACACTTACCCTCTAATTACAGCAAATGCCCCATATATTGCTGTGCGGTATGTGTTCCATTTACGAACCAAAGAAGCATTTGTCACTTTCTGGGGAAATGTTGGCGTCCTAGAAAAACTTGTATAGATTAGACGTTTTATTCACAACCACAAACTTATGTCGAGTGACTTCTATGGAGAGTATTATAAATGTGCGTTAGTAAGCATTACAGATGTATAATATAAAGGTTTTACTTACTAAAAGGTAAGATTCCAGCATATACACGATGAACTGTCGTTATAAACGCTTCCCATACGCGGTCAACAGAATAATTATCCTTAACTATGTACGTTGCTATACATCATTAATTTCGATGTTTAAACAACAGTTCGAAGCAAAACACGCTATACTTTCACTTATTTGAAGGCTTAATTGGCATTAATTGAATCGGAGGCAACAATTACGGTCGCCTTGACAACGACCGGATAGAGTACGAAATATCCGTAAAATTTCGAAAACAATTGCGTATTTCTGAATGATTCGACCGTGTAACATGTAAACATCGCAAGAATAACATAGTGTCGAGTTTTAGCCGTCGAATAAAGCAAAACCGAAGAAAATCGGTCCATATTTGTATGTTTTAACGAATGAAGGAAAAAAACCTTACACTTTGAAAAATCGAAAATCCCGTGTAAACTTATGGGAAAATAAAATTGTCTCCTGGAATCGAACCCGCGTCGATTTGGAAAATCCCAGGTGGCCTATCTTACTCGTAGAGTCATATGAAGTCAATTTGCAAAGTTTTGTCCCGATAGCTCAAAGGGCGTGGGAATGTATAAGGAACACATGGACAGACATTCAATTTTATTATATATAAGATTTGATTGAAGGTCCTTAATATGAAATTTCATGAAAATAACTAAGTATATTTTGTCTGCTTGCTCACTCTGGTTATATGAATATAAGGAATGTAGTCATGTCATGAATATATGTATTAATGCTCTGATAACATCTATTTATGTTACTGCAATATGTATTTACATTTTTCCTCTAATCTTATCATTAATTTACTAGGCGTTAACCCGTCAAAATGACGGGATTAATTTAATTCCTGTAATGCCCGTTGAAATATCAACGGAAGAATTATGAACATTTAATTCACTCAGAAGATTAAGCAGTAGATAATTCGTTAATAATGGTTATAATTGTACTGAGGTGGCTAAAGTAGAAAATAAAACTTTAAATTGACATATGAAGGTGTGACGGTATTTTTTTGATAACAATATAATCATAAATATGCCGATATCGTGAATAACTACGCCAACGAACTAAATCTCCGTTGAAGTTTATTAAAAAATGCAACAATTATACCTACCTTTTCGTAAATACGCCAAAAAGTTGTATCTATCTGTCGTTGTTAAGTAAACAACCGATAAACAGTTACGTAAATACACTACGAAACGTTAACAGGCAACATAATTAATTGCAAATGTTTTTCATTTATATTTTAGTTTTGGGTTAGAAATGACAAAATCATTATTCTATGTCGGAAGTAAATCTAGTAAAAGAATATATCGTATACATTTAGTCGTATATATTTCTCGAATTTCCCTCTTTTATAACGGCTTACACTCATAATAAAGATTTAAATAAAAATATGTTTTCGAGGTCTAACAATGGCATTGGTAGGCAAGGTAACATCCTGTTAATTTGGCAAAATTTCCTCAAAATATGTGAATTAAACGTTTAATATGAGCAATTTCGAACCGTATGCCGAAAAAAGCGATCAGAATAAGAAACTTTGTAATGTTTTCTTCAAAAAGGATCGTATCCGAAGATGTAGGTTAATCATATCTAATTTTAATCTCAAAAAGAATGAAAGCCGATTTTTACGTGTAACCTTATGGGAAACGGAAATCGTCCCTTGGAGTCAAATCTGGGTCTTTCATCCCGAGTTCGATACATTAATACGTTTTTTTACTGTATCACAATGCCTTCCTGAAATGTTCATCAAATTCGGTTCAGTCGTTTGCGAGATATTATATTATTAAGCTTCAAAGTCTAGAGTTTACAGAGGTACACTCGTAATTATTATAGTAGACGCAACTGAAGTCCTATTCCTTGAAATCTGAAACAATATATGTATCAATACTATAGAAAATATTTCTAAACTATTGTACTTATCCTTATTAAAAATAATGTATGTACACTATGATGATATTTATTAATACGTAATCATGAAGTTTAGTCACTTTTATTATTTAGGGGTTCCAAGCTAAAGTTTACTCACTTTTATTATGTAAATCGATATGTATACTTCAAAAAACACTGAAAGAATGTATTGGCGAGCCATCGGCTTGCTATATTTTAATTACTAACCCAATCTCCGGACAACGTGGAGGGATATTATTGTTGCAGGCGAGGTGAAGGGAACGGTAGTGCCCGGAGGCGACTACGCATTAAATGTTATATCATCTTGACTGTTGCGCCACAAATGAAACCAAATTTAATTTATTAGGCGACACTCTTTTTGTGATTCAGATATTTTCAATAGCTTTTTACTTTGTGTTATTGAGCAATATGTTTTGTAATTCACTTGAATTTATATTAAACATAAAAGTAATAAATGCTTTAAAAATTGACTTTGGGTGTTCCTGAGTGCTAAAACCGCCTTCATAATAAAAGTGACTAAACTTCATGATTACCTATTAATATTAATTATGTATAAGAATGTACATGTATCCCACATGGCCTTGTAATAATAAAGTTATTATTATTATTCTCCGTTAAAGTTTTAATTGTACTTGGAGTAATTGATGTTTGTGATTTTGTCCCACTGATCATCTTGTCATTTGAATTTAAAATCTTTGCAAGGAAACAATGAAGCCACAGTTACCTAGCAAAGATGATCACATACGACCATTGCCTCTGCAGGATAAACTCGCGACCCTGGTATTTAGAGTTAACGACCCCTTTATCAAAACGACACTTTACGGCAGAGTAATATAAAGTGATAAATCTACTTCTATGCAAAGTAGCCAATCCTGTGTCCAACAAGAGGAGAAATAGCATTAGAAACACTCTATATTAACCATCGATAAATATGAAACACGCAGCTGATTTTGAAATTCTCAAAAACTGTCCCACTCTAAATGCATCAGCTGGTTTACCTTACGCTTAAGACTGCTTAAACATATTAGTATATACTAGTTAATGTGTGCCTGCATTCTGCAAGCATTTTCTCTCACCTTATTATAAAGAGTAAGAGCAGACAAATAATTTTTAAATGCAAAAGTATGTATCTCTGCGCCGATTTACGTGTTTTTCTATACGGACAATATTGGAATAAAAACAACCCCCCTAAAATTTATGATTATAAAAATTGTATACGTTTTCATCATCTGTTACGAATACCTCACATTTCTGCAAAATTTCATCGATGTAGCACCTCTAGAAGCGCATTTATATAAATTTCATCGTTTAAACATTGAATTTTTAACAGCCAAAATAATAAACGATACTGTAATATTCAAACTTGGTTAAAGCTGGAACGCCATTCCCTAAGTTTCTCAAAATTTTCAGCTCCCTAGCTATACTGAAAGTGCATCAACATTAGTCAATAGTTTAACATGTATGAATTTTTAACGGCCGAATAAATAACCATTTCCAAATTTCCATAATGCTGTTTTCGTTATTTGGTAAATTCTACCATTAGAAAAAATGTCAGCACTGAAGCACGTTTAGAAGTACTTAAACCACGAAATGTTGGTTTAAAGGTTTATCATTTTTAATGACCAGGAATATAAACATTGTGTAATTTTCTATTTACTCTGGCAGTTTTGTGACCAAACTTACCTATGTACCATGTTTCAGCAGTCTATTGTAGTTAGGGCCAGACAGTATCCTCCTCTGTAAGAAGAGAGCATATATAATGATATTATATTGTACTACGAAATATTTTCCTTTCAATTTTCTATCTTTTTTGCTCAAAAGTGAAATAAGTAATTACACATTCCGTACATCATAAAATCTAAGTAATACATTATACGTGAAACAATTTAACATTTTAACTGTTGATAATTTTGTTTATATTAACCCTAAACTGAAACTATAATGCCAGCATGGTTATTTTTAAGTTAATTATACCAAAAACTGCATTTGTTTTAATGAGCAACTGACATTAGCAGAAAAATACTACTGATACTAATTTTATCTAACGGCATTCAAAAGCCGCTCCACGGTTCAGATGATAAGGAACATTTTCATAGAAAGACGGTGCTGAAAATTTCCTAATAATGAAAGTCTACTGATATTTTAAACATAATTACTCTAATTCTCTTCTCCGTTAGTAACACAAATTCTCAATGAATGATATTACATATCTATTACACGAAACTCATCAGCGATAATTACAATTACTTAATTAATGGTTTGTTAATACATACTCAACAGAGGTTATGGTATAAATGGTACATAAACTATTCAGGATTTTGTTACTCATTTATTCAAATCCAGATTAATTTTACACTACATAAGATTATAAAAAAAGGTTCTCTGTCATTTTATTCAATGAAGTTGCATTTCTTCATGAAAAGTTTCAATTACTATACACAAACTTACCCTCAAATCAATTGTTAGTACCTTACTGTTAGTTTAACAAAAGTAGAAATTCAAAATAGGATACTTATACACAAATTAATTTTTTACACGAAATAGAACAGGACAAAATAGAACTTGGTACTTTCCTGTTAACGGGAATACCTCCAGGACCCTTCGCAGGACCTGGTACTTACATATTATCCCCATGCCTTACTTACCTACAACATTAACAATACGTTCATTTTTTAAGGTATTCCCGTTAACAGGAAAGTACTTAGAACTTTATTCAGAATACATATCTAAGGAACCATTTACATTCAAGTTATACTGCACACTTTTGCTTTTAAAATTATCATGGAAGCATACAAAAGATATATTTTAGCAGCAAATACATATGTACGTACACAGCCCTTAAACTTCCAAACATGATAATCAACCTTTTTATCAGTAATTCCAAAAACAGGATTCTGCTAAAAAACCAGATGTCTTCAGATGAGACTCGATGGGAAATAATGCAAAAAATATTAGTTAATATTTCACTAATTACCAATAAAATTGTTTAGTTCAACTATTTACTTAGGTACTTTCAGCATACTTTATAATTACCGTATTCAACTGAATCTAAGACGACCTTTTTTTCCAAATTTTCAACTGTAAATATCAAGAGTCATCTTACATTCGAATACAAAGTATATTTAAGCATTTAATCAATGGTTTTTACAAAAAATGGTATATTAAAGTAAACAATTCACAACAGCAAATTCAAGTACGTACATAAAGACGTGAAATAAACAAATAGTAATAACAATAAGAAAAACATGACGGGAATAATAATTATTTAGACTAATAATCATCGTCGACGATCATAACACAGACGTACTTTCACCTTGCACGTAATGCCAACCGCAATGTTAAAACAAATGAGAGCGGAAATCATTGGGATTCCCCTTTCAAACGACGCACCGCGATTCACTAAGTGTGACAGTAACTTTGAGTTGTGCATTCTTGATTTAAATGCACAACCCTTAAGTTAAAATGACAGATCATGTTGAAGTACGTGGCACGAGTGCAAAGGGAAAGTTAACAAAGGAATTAGACGGAGCTAAGATACAAATTTTAAGCTGATCGTGATAAATTACGCCGAAAAACTAATAACTGTGATGCGAGTAGAAAGTTCGGTGTATCTGAGGCAAATGTGCGTGGATGGAAACTCTCAAAACAGGAACTAGAAAATGCCAAAGCCACAAGGAAGTCGCTCAGTGGTCCAAAATTAGGCCGATTTCATGGCATTGAAGAAGAAGTAGTCAAGTTTGTGCGCACCATGAGGAAGAACGGTATGCCTGTTTCGACTGAAAGTATTATACTTAAAGCTAATGAAATTACTAGAGGACTTAATATATCATTGCAAGAATTCAAGGCCAGCAGAAGTTGGTGCGTGAGAATGATGCGACGAAATAATTTTTCTTTACGGCGACGAACTTCACTGTGTCAGAAATTGTCAGAAGACTATGTTGAAAAACTTCTCGCTTACCAGAAATACGTAATTGGACTTAGAAAAACCAATAATTACCTTTTGAGCCAAATAGGAAATGCCGATGAAACTCCGGTTTTCTTCTACATGCCATCTAATTATACTGTGAACGAAAAAGGTGCGAAGTCCGTCCTAATTAAAACTACAGGCAACGAAAAAATGCGAGTCACGGTAATGTTGGCGGTTTTAGCAGATGGGACTAAATTACCACCATATGTGATTCTAAAGCGGAAAACAATGCATAAGAAACATTTGCCAAGTGGAATAATAGGTGTCAAGAAAAGGGGTGGATGACTAAAGAACTAATGAGAGATTGGTTATATGTGGTGTGGAATAGACGGCCAGGAGCTTTACTGAAACAAAGAGCAATGCTTTCACTGGATGCATTCAAGGACACTTATCTCCTGAAATTAAAAACATAATGAGTGCGATGAATATTGATCTTATTGTAATACCTGGAGGAATGACATCGCAACTTCAAGTTTTAGATGTTGCTGTCAATAAATGTTTTAAAAATAATTTAAAGGTTTTGTATTCTGAGTGGTTACAGAGTGGAACTCACACTTTAACACCAAAAGGAAATCTTAAGAAACCTGAAGTTGCAATGCTCTGCCAATGGATCAAGGCATCGTGGCAACAAATAAATGCAAAAGTAATAGTGAAAGGATTTAAGAAATGCTGCTTATCTAATGCCATGGATGGGAGTGAGGATGACGTTTTGTGGGAGACTGATGATGAAGTTGAGGGTGATAAAGATAGTGAGCGTGAGGAAAATAGTGAAGGTTGCATAGACAGTGATGATGACTAACACAATAAAATGATTTTATGCAGCACTTGGATTGAAATGTTTTTTTGTTGTCCTGAAATGAGTATATATTGTTTCAAGGTATTTACTTTATTTTTAATGTTATCTTAAAATGAATGCTACCATTTAATTTGTTTGAAAACCTGAATGGTTCTATTTGTGATGTGATCTTATGATTTTAAAATGTTAAAAGACAATGACATTCAAGAAAAGTATAAGAGAAAATAAATATTTCACAAGATTTATAATTTTTGTAGTCATGAAGGTCAATTTGAGCTTTTTTCTCTTTTGGAATCATCAAAATGGGGGGTCTTCTTAGATTCAGGGTCGTCTTGGATTCGGGTGAATACGGTACTCTGCCTGGGCAATAGATTTATAACCTCAAGTATAAAATACTTTTTGTATAAAGAGTTGTCAACTGTTTCTAACCAATACATATAGATTTGTTAGCATATTCAGAAAGGAATTTGCATTTCCGGAGAAGACAGATTGATAATCAGCATAAAAACTCGCGAAATATCTATGGAGATATAAAATATTTATATAGATTGCTGAAACAATTGCAAAGTATCATTTTTTATCAATGCCATGTGTGAAGAGAGTAAAAAGGCATTAAATAAGTCCTTGTAGCTGCTGTAAGATTATTTTCACAGTAAAACAGTTTAAAAGAGTGAATTCCAGGGAGATTCATTCTTAAGTTTTGACAGACTTTCAAAAAGGCATATCAATTATTATTTTATAGCCACATTCTCTAACAAATATTGATTTATAATTTCAATTAAAATAAGACGTATAATCAGCACAATGGTATCACAGTATCTAATTATTTAATGCACTTTCTGGAATTGCTATAATCAATAACCAACTATGCCAAATATTAATCTCCAGTTCTTCCATGAAATTCAAACATACAGACGCCAAAGTACCATTAGAGCAATACGTATTTACAGTAAACCTAAAATATCCATTACATTTCATTAATGTTTCAATGCCAATAAAAACTTTAATTATGAAAATTTTCATTTGGCGTTTCTAAAACGGCCGATAAATTTCTACATCCACCACCAAACCGGTTCATTTCATTAATACAACACTCAAATATTCTACTTCTTTCATTTACAAAAACATATTCTCGAAGAAGATAACATAATTTTCAAACAGAGACCTTATCAACACCGATTCAACTTATAACTTACTACTTGAACAATATTGTTGCTTTCCAACGTGTAGTCCCAATGAAGTTTATAACCATCAAATTGCTGACGTGGGAAGTGTCGCTCACGTAGAAGTAATCCTCTATCTGCACAGTCAACTCGGTTTTTGATTTATTGGTGAGTTCGAATTCATTTTCAACTTCGCAATCGACGAATTTAGCGCCTATCGACAACAGATAAGCATAAACCTCAATAAGCATCCTTCTTTAAAAGCTCCAGCAATATGTGATAGTTCTTATTATCCCAGGCGATGTCAGTAGCTCCGTCTCCGTTCTGAGCATTTACGTCTAAACCCTTGAAACGCAAGATAAATTTCACCACATTCAAATTTCCTGACTCTACGAATTTCATAAGTAAAGTCTTATTATCCGATATTCGGTTCACGGTTATCAGCTGTTCCTTTGTTAGAAGGATATTTTCATTTAGTGTATGAGTGTATGGTATTCCTGATTTTCTCACCAAAGTGGCTTCATTGTTATTTATCACATCGATACAAAAGTTTTCCAAGCCACCGTCATCAGGAATTGGTAGATTATTTCATGTTGAAGGGTGTTCCTCTGAAGCAGCCATTACTCCTAGGACGAAGGTGAATCTGGAGCACTTCCAATGGTCCTGTTCTCCTTTCCAACCCTGAAATAAATAGTTCGATAGGTTTTTTAAAAATACACCAACAGTTCAATAGATATTTTGACGGTTCTTCCAAATTAACGTTAGTTTTTTTCCAAATATCTCGTTTAAAAATCAATTTTTGTAAATTGTTGCCATTATAAATATTGCAGAGAATAAAATTTGAAAGAAGTTTTATCTGAAACATGACGTCGTACATTCGATGGTTTATGAGATATTTTAATGTCTTCTAAATGTCGCTGATCAGCGATCAGCTAAAAAGAAACATGACATATGCCACCTTTGAGATATAAAGAGAAAATTACATATATATATATATATATTTTGGGCAACTAGGTGGGTCTCTCTTGTGCTGACGAAGGGATCATCCCGAAAGCTCTAACCTCTACAAATGTTTCTCTCCAACACCCCAGCGGCTGTACTTCCGGTAAGTGTTCACTGGGTTTCCTTCAACACCTAGTTGCCCAAAATATCCTTACTTACCTTTCCTCTTCCGTAGTATTTATATAAATATATATATACACACATATATATACATATATTTTATATACTATGTGAATATTGTGGGCACTGTAACTCAATAACTAACCATCAGATCAGAACAAAACTTTATATTTATTAATTTCATCACAAAACGAAGCTTTGTAAAGATTTTGGTTGTAACTGCCCAAAAGGAAATGGTCCTCTGTTCAAGACAGTTCTTCTCAATTATCTTCTTCAAAATGCAATCTATGTAAATGTGTGTTATTATAAAAGTTGCAGAAAATTCTATTTAATACAAGTTTTATTTGAAACATTTTCCCGTAAAACCAATAGTTTCAGAATTATTTTGATTTTTTGTGATTTTATGAGTCGAGTATGTTGCTATAGTGACAGTATAGTTTCCATTAGTATGGTGACATTCCTTAATTGTTGTTATCCGTGCCAGCATTGCCAATATAAATTTTAAACTTGCTATATACATCGCAATACATACAGGGTGTAACAAAACAACACCGACAAACTTCTAGGAGTTGTAGCGGAGACCAATACGAGTGTTTTGAACATAGAAATGGATGGTCGCCGAAGCGTCGGTTCGGCGCTACAGTATTGAATAGTGTCTGTACTCCAGGCACATGAACTGTGCCTGCCTCGGCTTACCCCATTTGATTGTGTATGTTCCTTCCTTTAATTCCACTCCTACCCTCAGCACTATCTCTGTGAGCTCATCGTGCTGCCCTGCCCACCTCATGGTACTTTGTTTGCATTCACCCTGCATATCCATCGGCGAACGCCGCATGGTTCTTTGCATTCAGTCTGAGAGGATGAATCAGTACTCTCTGTCGGATATGGTCGACATGATTCTTGCTTATGGTGCAGCTGATTGTAATGGTAGACGTGCTCAGCGACTGTACCAGGAGCGATATCCCGGGAGACACTCACCACATCACACAACTTTCGCTGCCATTACACAGCGATTGCGGGAGACGGGTAAGCTGCGTCCAAAAAAACATGAAACAGGACGGCGGCGGGCGGCCCGTACACCACGATTTGAAGAGGAAGTCCTTAGAAGATTTGAGGAGCAACCGTCCACAAGCACTCGTGCAATTGGACACGTCATGGGAGTAGACCACATGCGTGTGTGGAGGGTTTTGCACGACCAGCTACTGCGGCCTTACCATCCTCAGAGGGTTCAAGCTCTGGGTCCTGATGACTTTCCACCAAGACTGACGTTTGTGCAGTGGTACTTAGAACAATGCATTCAGCAGTCAACATTGCCCAACCTTATCATGTACACGGATGAGGCCATGTTCACCAGGGATGGCTCCTTCAACAGCCGCAACAATCATGTGTGGAATGACGAGAATCCGCACCAACTGCTCCTCCGGAACCATCAGGAACGATTCACAGTCAATATCTGGGCAGGCATCGTTAACGACTTTCTGATTGGTCCCTACCTCCTCCCACCCAGGCTGAATGCACATGTCTACCGGCAGTTCCTTGAGCACACCCTGCCAGAATTACTGGAAGATGTACCACTGCTGGTCCGCAGGTGGATGTGGTACCAGCACGATGGTGCTCCACCTCATTACACCCGTGATGTAAGGGACTACCTTGACACAACATTTCCAGGGCGATGGATTGGTCGCGGTGGCCCAGTGACCTGGCCAGCTCGGTCACCTGACTTGACATCCATGGACTTTTTCCTATGGGGAGAAGTTAAAAGCCTCGTTTATGATACCCCAGTTGAGTCAGCAGAAGACCTCGTTGCAAGAATCATCGTTGCCTTTGACAGTGTCCGCAGGATTCCAGGGATTTTCGAGCGAGTGCGACAGTCCATGCTCCGTAGCTGCAATCTTTGCAACGAAGTTGGTGGCAGGCAATTCGAGCAGCTTCTGTGATTCGTTTTTCGTCCCATTGACATTTGGCATTTCTTTTTATTGTCTCCAACTTAAATGTAAAAAAGTGTATAAAATCTACAATTAAATAAGTGTTGACGTAAAATGATCATCTCTTGTGAATTAACCTGATAAGGTCACAGAGATAGTGCTGAGGGTAGGAATGGAATTAACGGAAGAAACATACACAATCAAATGGGGTAAGCCGAGGCAGGCACAGTTCATGTGCCTGGAGTACAGACACTATTCAATACTGTAGCGCCGAACCGATGCTTCGGCGACCATCCGTTTCTATGTTCAAAACACTCGTATTGGTCTCCGCTACAACTCCTAGAAGTTTGTCGGTGTTGTTTTGTTACACCCTGTATATACAAATACCTAATGATATTTTTATTTCGGATTTAAAATGAAACGTCCCTACTTTCTTTTGTCCTGTCATTTTTATTCCTCCCTCTTCTCAATCCATAAAAAAATCCCTTTTTTCTCACTCCGTTTTCTTTTATAAATACTTAAGAAACTAAAAAAAATCTGATGTGGCCGACACATGACTTTCTCCATATATTTGGGGTATAGATATTTAAATTATTATGAATAGCATTATATGACAAAATTATTATTTCGTATCGTAAAAGAATACAGTCGTCCTTATGGTTCTACGAAAATTTGTTTCAAACAAAAGTTGGAAGAAATATTATTCTCTACAACTTTGGTCCTCACGAAGATTACCAATAACGACGTTTTTATGGAGATATTTGACGGAAAATTGAATTAATATATATATATGCGTTTTTAGGCGCCTATTGTCTCGGTCTGTCTGTCCATCTGTCTGTCCGTCCGCATGTTCGTTCTCCGCTTCTACAGAACGGATTCTCATGAAATTTGATATTAAGGACTTACAATCAAAGATAATAAGAAAATCATATAAATGAATCACGTAAGCCAATCAGGGGCACCACTTTACTGGTGACAAAAAATTAAATTTTCGTCATATCTCGTAAGTATTAGTCATATCGAAATATCTTTCGAATAAAAGTTGCAGAACTTGTAAAGAAGAGCATTTCTTTTTCCTATGCATTTTTATCGTAGGAGCAGCCGTTATCGAGAAAATCAAACAAGAATGCCTTAATTCGAGTTTAACTTTGAACATTTCTTGCATTGTTACTTCTTCATCAGTTGCTAGTAGGGATGAAATAATACCGACAATTTTTAATACCGGTATTGGGACAGTTTTTTGCTGATACCGGTATTGAAACCGGTTTTGTGCAGAGAACAGTTTATAATCATTTGGTATATTATTTTAATAATAATAATAATAATCCTTTATTAACGGGATAAACCCTCTTTCTTACAAATATCAAACGGAGTTCAAAAGCAAGATATGAGTATTTCAACAACTACATAAATCTAGACTTTTCAAAAACACCCTCGCTTTCAAAATAAGGTTATAACTAGATAACTGTTCAGGGCGTTTTTAGCACTCTTCAAAACGGTGACACCCATCCCGATAAGGGGTATTTTTCAACCCCAGACTTAAAAACATTTTTTTTCGAAAAGAAAACTCTTCACATTCCACAAACAATAACGGCAAAGTAAGAAGAAAGGATTACACTACAGAAAATAAATTTACAAACCAAATTATATGTATGATATGAAAATAATGAGTCAATTTGTGGACCTGAGGTCAAAAAATACCGCCTTCGGGACCAAAGGGTTCAGGAACGCATTTCAGGAGGACCATATCCAATCGTTTTCTCTCATCGAATTAGGTAATATTATAAAACTCTCATACCGATCCATTGGAGTCACTTTTCGGAAGAATCCCCCCACTGTATTTCTACTCACACAGGCAACAAATACATTTTGGCACTGCTCCCACAAAGTGCACTTTTCAATACCAAAAACCCGGTATTGTAAATCGCGATATCGGTATCATGTGTCTAATTCAACACCGGTATTAATTCCGGTTATCCAATACCGGCATTCATCCCTAGTTGCTAGCGCATACAATCTCACAAACAAACGTTCAATTTACTAACGTGTGCATGCAGTATTTTGAAACAGGAAGAAAATGTATTATTTATGAAGAAGAAAAAACCTCAGAACCCTATTTCCCATACGTACATGTACAGAGCAGGTCTTATGGGTGGTCGAGCCGTGTGGTCGCCCGGGGTCGCCGAATTGCACATTATGCACTGTATCGCAAAATTTTTGGGCAGATATTTTTATATTTCTCCCGGCTACGATTAGAAGACTAAGTAAAAATGCAAATTTTATCGTTTAGTAATAGTTAAACGTCTCTCTTGATGGCAGACGTAATAAGCGATGGGTGGAAGGTTGTGAAGAAACGTTAATGAAAAATATTACTGATTTGGGAATGTCCATTTATAATTGCCGTGGTCAAAGTTACGATAATGGAGCAAATATGGCTGGCAAATATGTACAAGCTCAAATATTGCATATTAATCGGCGAGCTTTTTATGCCTGTGGTTGCCATAATTTAAATTTAACACTCGGTGACATGCCAAAGTAATCTCTAGCAGCCAAATCGTTACAGTGAAACCTCTATTTTGCACTTTTGAAGGGACTGCCTAAAAAAAGTTTAAAATCGAGGAAAGTGTAAAATAGAGGCAAGTGTAAAATTGAAGAAAATAATAAAATCAGGAAAATGAAAGTGATGTAATACAAAGAAAAATGTGGTTGCTTTACATCATAACTTTGGCAAGCCATCTACAATAATATATGCTTGAAAAAAATAAACAGGCATACCTCCCATCTCGTAATAACAAAAAAATGTTTCTCTTGTGTCTAAATGTGTTTAAATAATAAAACTGATATATCTCTGTTCTTTTATATCCAACTGCAAAAAATATACTATTTTATTTCTTTAACCAGTCTAATATGGTTGTTTGTCTCTTTTTTTCTTGACCTCTCAATCTATAAAGTTCATTTTCAACTTTGTTGCACAGAATAATACAATCGTCTCCAGCTTCAAACTTGCAAATATACTTTTTTGCTACTTCCAATCCATTCAGTGCATCTAGGAAGGTGGTTTTGTCCTCTACAACATCGTCCTCCTCTTCCTGTTCAACTGGCATAGTCAACTGTTCATCTAACACCTGGTCAATGGTTTGGACAGCACAAACATTTAGATCACAGTCACACAGTACATAGTCCTCAAACTCCATTCCATTAGGTTGTAAACTATACCAATCCTCCTCTTCATTTTCTGTTAATTTAACAGAATTGTCGTCACAGACACTGGTGAGATCAATGCAAAAACCACACTTCACAAAACAGTTCTTAATTGTAGTGGGTGATACCAACCGCCAGGCCTCTGCTATGAAGTGCATTGCATGCAAAACATTCAGCTTAATCTTTGTAGCATCCTGGAGCAGTCCACCATCTATCATGGCTACAGCCTTCCGAACCAACAGCTTTCTATAATAGCACTTAAAAGCATGAATAATACCCAAATCTAAAGGTTGCAGCTGGCTAGTACAGTTGGCAGGGAGAAATATAATCTTTATGTTTCTGAGAAACATTTTCTTTGGGTGAGCAGCACACTGATCAATGAAAAGCAAAATTTTGCGGTTTTTACCACCCATTTTCCTGTCTAGTTGTATGAGGTAATCTTCAAATATTTTTGTTGTCACCCAAGAATTTGCATAGGCTTCATATTTTGTAGGCAGGGTTTTAGCATTCTTAAAACAGCGTGGGTTTCTATATTTCCCAATTACAAGAGGCGAAAGTTTATCACTGCCATCTGCATTGCACGCAAGGAGTACTGTAATTCGTTCTTTAGATTTCTTACCACCATGGCAAGAATCCCCTCGATAAGCAAGAGTTTTACTCGGTTGTAGATTGAAAAAAAGACCTGTCTCATCAGCATTATATATGTCACAGAGGTCATAACCTTGAATTTCATGCAGTAATTTATTATTCCGGTCTTCGACGGTTGCTGCATCGACACTCCTGCTCTCACCTGATAGAGTTTTGTAGGAAATATTATGTCTTCTTTTAAATCTTTCGATCCAACCATTAGAAGCAGAAAATCTGTCTAATCCTAGACGAGCAGCGATGTGCAAGGCCTTCTCTCTCAAGTGGGTGCCATCTACAGCTGCATTACTAGCACGTACTTGCTTGAACCATGTAACTAGAGCTGACTCCAGTTCCTCCAGTGGTGAAGTTTTTAAAGATTTCCTCTGCTTGGAGAAAGGTCCACACTGGGCATGACATCTTTCTATTTCTTTGCAGTTTTTTACAATCGTGTTCAGTGTTGACACAGAAAGTCCCAGCTGCAATGCCAGTTCGACTCTTGTTCCAATATGCACATCAAATTGGGCTAAGATTATGATTTTATCACTTATCGTAAATGCTTTCCGTTTTCCTTTATTATCCATATTTCAGGGCAACAAAATTAAATAATAAATGGATTGCCAAATTTAAAAAGAACGCTAAACTTCGCTTAGATGTCAACTTTCTGGTAATAAAACTCGGCTCACCGCATAATAAACAAATGACTGCAGCTCTCAAAGCGCACCTGTGATCTTGCAAGTTTGTATGTTAGATTGGCCGAAAAATGTATACATAGTCACATGAGGTTACCAAACTTTCATACGTACGTTTTTGACATATTTAAATAAACGAACTGTTTACGTGATACTATATTTATTTAAAAAGCACGGCCGATTATTAGTGATCGTATGATCATAGCATTTCCTTTTTATTCTAGTTCGGAAGTTATAAATAAGTTCTCAAGTCATAATACAGTCACTTAAATAAATTTTAATGTTACAGTTAAATGAAGTAATTTCAGTTACAAGATTCTTTAAGGTTTAATGCAGAAGTTTATCCATTTTAAATGGACGTTTACGTCTATGTATATGCGAAATGGAAGAATAAAATAATGTTTAGAATGTGTTGATTCTCTTACTTTCATTTCGTAGTTGGTAATAAATTTACATGAAATAGTGTAGAATTTTTAATAGGTATTAAGATGAGGTATCACTATCATAGTACAGTGTAGAAGATATCAGCTGACCTGAGAGTGTGTCAATGTAATAACAGATTTCAATAGAGCCTTATACTATCGGAAAATTGCAAATTATGTAAAATAATTTTATAAATACGATCGCTATTGAAACTATGATAGTGTTTCATTGTATTTTCTAAAATACAAAAGTCTAAACGTAAATTCGGGTGAATTTTCGTTGTCAGGACTTGAAAAAATAGTGTAAATTTGGAGAAAATGTAAATAGGAGGAAACATAAAATCGGATAAATTTTATATTGTTCTTATGAGAATTTGGCCGGGACCAGATTAAAAGTGCGTAGAATTGAGGAAAATGTAAAATCGGAGAATGCAAAATCGAGGTTTCACTGTATTTGGAATTTTGCAGGAAATTTATGTACTTTTTCTGGTTGGACACAATGATGGCCGGTTTTTAAAAATAATGTTACTAAGTTTACAATGAAACTAAGTGGGAATGTAAAATTAGTTGTGTTAGAGCGTTTCAATTTCAGTTGGGTGACGTTTATGACGTGTTAGTTGAGTTTTATGAAACTGCAAATGATCTAAAACGCCTAACAGAAGCACTTTCGTTAGTTAAAGAACTGAAAAGCTTAAAGTTTTTGCTAATCAATCCCCAGCGTGACTGAGGCCTCAGCGTGCTCTCAACACGGTACGTATATGAAAATTATTTCTGATTATTCAATTACGCATTCCTATAACTTAGGTGTATTAATGCCTTGCACTAGTATTAATGTACTTTTCATTATCTATTAGCTGATAACGAAAATGTGGAGGAGGTGATTGATACACCTAGCGTTAATGAGGTGGAAAGAGAAAAATCACCTGACAGGAGAACTGAAGAAGGAATGAATAAGTTTTGCGTTTTATTAGAAACTAGGGGAATGATCCCGTTTAAAACGGCCTTTGAATACAAACAATATAAAAATAAAACCAACAAACAAACGATAAAATTATAATATTTGAATAAGATTGGAAAGGGCTACAAATGAAAACAAAGGAATAGTTTTAAAAAATTAAGAGGAAAACAGTCTCATACCTCAATAATATTAATTTACCTATTCAGTAGCTCTCTTATAATGACGTTCCTTGTAAATACTCTTTCGTTTAACAGCAATTGCCCTTGATTATCTTTATCCTTAACCCAAAATTTCACATTATGTTTGTCACGTGTTCTAGTTATGGCTACATACAGCTGTCCATGTGAAAAGCAATATTTACGAAGTAATCACAATCAATCGTTCAATTCCACTAAACAGCAGTTAAGAACAATCTCAATACACACGCAATCAGCGCATATACCTTATTTATTTAGATAACAATGTAATAGTCGTTTGTTTGGTTACCCTATAATTGGATTGACGCGAATTATAAATAAACAGCACGGAAAAAATTATTTTCATAATGTCTGTCCTATTCAGATAATGCGAATGCACAGCGCAAGCAACTGCCTTTAATATGCAGAAAGACTTCGATAAGACAACGAAGGCACGTTAAAATATCGTCGAATTATTTCAAACATTAGCATGTTTTAAAATAGGTAATTTACCGCATTTATCCATCCAATTTACGTAAACGAATATAGGTTTATATGAGCATATATGGCTTGAAACAACAATGCCCGTTTCCAAGGCGATCATTGACGAAAATGAACGATTTTTCTTACATCGGCGAATTTAAAAGTAAAATTTGCTAAAGTTTTACCTTTAGGTGAGAAAAGACGAACAAAGTTAAACAGCCCGTTTATTTTCCTTTAAAATGTTCCTAATTTGAAGGTTGTGGTCAATTCTTTCTAATTTTAATTTCCAAAAGAGTAAAACCCTGCATGTCGAAAATTAAATTTTAGTATGTAAACTTATGGGCCGAGATATGAGATTCATATGGAATGTAAAACATCTCCTGGCGTCGAACCCGGGACTTATTTGAAATTTTTTTTATAGAAATCGCTTATTGAACGTATTCATAGCAATCCTACCGAATTTGGCTGGACTGGCTGAAGAAATGGCCGAGATATGTTAGATATTTATAACTAACTGATGAGACCGTCTGGCCAGACACCGACAAAGACATCAAGCATTTTCTTATAGGAGATAGCTCAAATTCTTAGAGGTTGCTTTGTAAACTACATACACCAATTTATTTCTTTTTTGGGATACACCCAAATTAATGAGAATAAAGTATTCCGTAAAGTGTTAAAAAGTGTGTATCCTTGGTGATTGATAATGTCCTACTACTACTACTGTTATTACAGTCATTCAGCAGAGTTCAGATGAAGTCTTGAATGCTCCAAGTACTCCTAACACCCCAGCAAAGAGTAAGTTTATGCAACAAATCTTTTGCATTTATAGGCTTGTGAATATTTTCAGAAAGATTCCTTATCAATGAAATGTTTGTTACAGCTACCTTGAGTTCAACACCAAGGTGTCATCGAATCAGACCTACACCAAGGACTGCTAAGCGGCTGGTGTCATACCGCAAAAAATTGGCCTTTCTTAGATCAAGGCAGCATAGATTTAGTGATATAATAAAAACAGAGAGCTCCAGGGCAGAAAAGGAGAATTTTATGGCAAAGTGTAGGAAATATTTGCCAAAGTCTTGCCTGAATTTATTCATGGCCCAAGTGAGGTTGGGCATGAGGAAGAAGTCTGGTAGGTGCTGCTCACCGTTTATGAAGGATTTTGCTTCAAGTTTGTATTATCGTGGACCTACAGCATATAGGTTCCTACAGAAAACACTTTGTCTTCCGTCAGTGACGTCATTACAAAACCGGCAAAACGAGGTTATAGTTCAACCAGGCATTGATAATAATGCTTTGGTTGTACTGAAGGACTATTCCAAAAACCTTACAGAGACTGATTTAGCTGTAGCTTTAGTTATAGATGAAGTTGCAATTAAGGAAAATTTATTTTATGACACTAGAATAGAAAGTGTTGTAGGCTTTTGTAATTATGGTAATAATGTAACCAATTCCGTCATTGGAAATCAATGTTTAGTTGCTATGCTCAGAGGAATTAATAAGAAGTGGAAACAATGTTTAGGCTATTGGGTAACCCACAACAGCACAAATGTAGGTGTATTACAAAGCATAGTTTTAGATTGTATTCATAAATTTAGTTCCTTAGGTTTTAAGGTTAAGATTTTGATTTGTGACCAGGGGCCCCACAATCTCAGCTTGTGTGGGAAATTGGGTGTGACCTTAGAGGTTCCTTATTTTGAGGTTGGTGGGGAGAAAACATATTTTATGTTTGATCCTCCCCATCTCCTTAAATCAATTCGGAATAATTTAGTGAAATATAATTTTAACTTTGATGGCAGTTTAGTTGAATGGTGTCATTTCAAAACATTGTTTCAGTTGACTGATCCTCTCAAGCTTAAAATGATACCAAAGATTAAAAAGATCCACAATGATGTCAGGGCTTTTAAAAAAATGAAGGTTAAACTGGCATCCCAAGTCTTCAGTCAAAGTGTGAGGGTTGCCATTTGTGCTTTTGTTGGGATGAAAAAACTCGGTAGCAATGCACTAAACACTGCTAATTTCTTTGAGTTTATGGATAATTTATTTGATACGTTTAATAGTAGTCAGTTAAGGCACCATCCCTTCAAGTATCGCTTTGCAATGATGGAGGGAAGTCCTCATGAGAAATTTTTAAGAAAGGCCCTCACAAAGTTTAAGGCCAGCTATTT
This sequence comes from Uropetala carovei, assembly GCA_036926305.1. NCBI lineage: Eukaryota > Metazoa > Arthropoda > Insecta > Odonata > Petaluridae > Uropetala > Uropetala carovei. The sequence continues at coordinate 25,017 of JAXCHB010000459.1, forward strand.
TGTTGGATGTAAGCGACAACCTGCATGCTTGAATGGGTGGCTCATTAGCATAAATACTTTGTTAGGGTTGTATTCAGAGTTAACCCCTTATGGACGAGTGATGTGAATTCGCCTCCTACCGTTTAATGGCTCATTTCGATAAAAATATTGTTTGAAATCCCTATATGCCGATTGAGGCGAATTCGAGACATTTGTATACCCGGGTTATTCAGCTCTGCCACCTTGTGTTGACTTTGTGTACTACGTATTAAATAGAAGAACATCGGCAGTCGCTTCTTAGTAAGTGTGGAATTTTAAGCTCAAGAATTCAGGAGATATAACAGAAAAACGGTGAGTTTCATATAAATGAAAATTATTATATTATATATTTGTTATTTTTGAACTTTTTGATGTATTACAAAATGCCAAAGCCTTAAAATCTTAAGTAAAATTCGTATATGCACAGTATGTCGCGTTTTCGTTACATTAGGCATTTGTGTATGTTTTGAGTGTTGTGTTGTAAAAAGTGAAATAAAAGTTTTTATTTGATGCAGATTTATCCTAATAATGATAAGTTATTTGACTTAAACAGTGTACTCCACACTATACTCGTATGTATAGAAGAATGTCGGCATAAGTCATCTTCGGAATTGGAACATTTTTAGCGAAATATTTCAGGATAACTTAAACGATAAAGGTGAGTTTCATGTATATAGAAATTATAACACTATATAATTATTATTAATTAATCTTAGAAATTTATTAATTAGAGCTTATAACTTGAAAAAAATAACATCGTGTATGAAATGTTTTGTTTTACTGGCATTTGAGAATATTTGGATAATCATTTTTCAAAGTAAAAATATATATATATTTTTATAAATGAATAGTTTAATTGATTTAATGTTTACACATAAACCTTTATTTTATTTAAATCCTTATTATGGTAAACTATTATTTTCAAATAATAAAGACTAAATTATAAAATTACACCCTATTTAGTAATATGGACCCTAAACGGTTTTATGGAAGAAAAGGGTTTGTAGAAACTCGTCTGCCTCCTGAGGATAAAAGTGATGACAGCTGCCTGAGTGGAAGTGATGATGATGATTTGCCTCTCTCAAGATATGAATTGCCTCATTCAAGAATGGATATACAGCAATTAGATTCCAGCAGTGAAGAAGTTTGTTGTCATCCAGTGACACAGAAAAGGAAAATGACTGTGGCAACAGGAAGGAAGTTAGTCGCAACAACAAAAGAAAAATACATAAAGTAGTGTGGGAGAAGACAAGAGGGCAGAATTCTGCTTTAGGTTTGCCCTTGTTTGACGGAAATTTGTGCTCCACTGAAGAACTGAAATCTCCAGTTCAGTACCTTAGGTATTTTTTTGATGAGGGATTACTGGGGCACATTGTTCAGGAGAGTAATTTGTTTTGTTGTCAGGGAAATCCTAATTCTCATTTAGATTTAGATGTTAAGGAATTGGAACAATTTTTAGGAACTGTTTTATATATGCCAATATTTCATCTGCCTAGACATCGTATGTATTGGTCTTCAGAATGCCGAATCAATCATATTGCAGATGTGATGTCAAGAGATCGGTGGGAATTTATAAAAAGAAACATCCATTTTAATAATAATGACAACCATCCAAATAGGAATGGTTTAAATAAAGATAGACTCTTCAAAATTAGACCTTTGATAAACATTCTTCTGCCAAAATTTCAAGCCATTGAAAAGAAGCAAATGCTATCGGTTGATGAGCAAATGGTGCCATTCAAAGGAAGGCCTGCTATAAAACAGTATTGCCCCAAAAAGCCTTATAAATGGGGATACAAATTATTTGTACTCCGTGATGTACATGGCTTGACACTCAATTTTGAAATTTATTCAGGCAAGATAGAACCAGCCCCAGGTGAGCCTGACATTGGTGCCAGTGGAAACATAGTAGTAAAATTGACTCAAGGAGTACAAGGAGGCATCAATCACTTGATATTCTTTGACAGCTGGTTTGCATCATTGCAATTATTTGTCACACTGGCAAAAAAAAGGAAGCTAGCATTAGGAACAGTAAAGTTGAATCGCCTTCAAGGATGTAGTTTTAGCTCGGATAAGGAAATGAAGAAAAAGGGAAGGGGAACTTTTGAAGAAAAAAGAGCTGTTGTGGATAATGTTGAAATGAGATGTCTCAAGTGGTTTGATAACAGAAGCGTGACAGTTGCCAGCTCATTTGCTAGTGCTTTTCCAACTGGCATGGTCAAAAGATGGGACAAAAAACAAAGATGGTAGTGGATGTAATGTGCCCAAGAGCCATCTCGGTATACAAGTTCATGGGAGGAGTTGATGCACTAGATGCTCTCATAGCATATTACAGGATAAGAATTAAGTCAAGAAACTGGTACCACAAGCTTTTTTCCACTTTGTTGACCTTTCTGTGGTAAACAGCTGGCTATTATACCGTCGTGATTGTGAATCAATAGGTATTCCAGGAAATCAGCAAAGAGACTTGCAATTGCTGCAGGACTATGTAAGGAGGGAAAAGAGCATACAATTAAAAAGAGAGGACGTCCATCATCATCTTCCATTGAAAGAGAGTATCAAGCAAAAAAACGTCGTGGTCCTGCACAGAGTATACCTATACCAGAAGTTCGAAGAGATGGAGTTGGCCATTGGCCTTTGGTAGTAGAGTCTAGACAGAGATGTAAAAGACCAAACTGTAAAGGACAAACTGTATATAAATGTTCAAAATGTAACATACATCTTTGTATAAACAAAAATAATAATTGTTTCAGAGATTTTCATGAATAAAATTGTTTATAATGTGACTTCTTTTTCTTTGAATTTTATGACTATGTGCCTGGTGTCGCAAAAAAGCATCAAACCCATAAACAATATATAAACATTTTTTTTTTATAAATTGTTTATAATCTTCAATATTAAAATAAATAAAATAATATCAAAAAAAAAATTTTTTAAATGTAATAGAAATTCAGGCATTAAGGGGTTAAAGGATCGTTTTGGTATCCCAAAACTTTGCACTAGAGTTTTGAATCAGGATGCCTTAGAAAATATGTTCTCTGTGATCCGACAGCAACACGGGTGCAATGATAACCCAATAGTAATACAATTTGGAAGAGGATTCAAGCATCTGTTGCTCACCTCTCTTTCCAAATTGTCTAATGCTAGTAATTGTAAGTTAGATCTAGAGCAGTTTTTAGTTAGGATTGGTGATTTTCTTTCTAAGAGTAGTGATAATTGTAGTAATAATAATTGTAGATCTGATTTTCAGGAAGTAGATGTTAATTTTAATGATATTGTTGATGTTAATTTAGAATTAGAAAAGTTAAATGTTATATATTATGTATCTGGCTTTCTGTGTAAGATGTTTTTCAAGCGGCATGCTTGTTCATCTTGCAAGGAAGCAATGCTAAGTCCTTCTACTACCATGGTGACCAGCAAACATGAGTACTTTTCTTATTTGAAGGGCTATGAGGAATTGGGTGGGGATTTTGGCAACCTTTTGCTGCCAAAAGATTATATCTTTTTGGCAATTGAGGGCTGGGAATGTGCATTCCAAATTATTTTCCCCGATGCCATCCATAAAGGGAGCATTGGCAAATATACTGAAGGGGTACTGAAAAGTACCTCTTCATATACTAACCTCCTTTCCCTACCTTGTGCAACATCAAGGGATTTATTGGTGGCATTATTTGTTAAATGCAGAATTTTTTGGGGGGTGCGTTTTTACAATGAAATTGCTATTTGAGTTTATGTATGCCTGAATGTCCTTTCTGTATATTTTGTTAATATATTTGTTTGTTTTTACTTTAGCCATACGAAGTACTGGGAAAGTATTGTGATCAGGAAAAAAATCGACATCGAGATTTCAACGGAAATACACGTTTTGAGGTCCCTAGAACACGTTTAGACTATTTTCGGAATGATGTCTGTGTGTGTATGTTATTGTGGGCTCTCTAACTCAAAAAGTACATGCCATATAATTACCAAACTTCATATATAACACATTAGCATGAGCACATAGAACTGATTAGTTTTTCGACAATAACGGTTAACTGGCAGTCGAGGTTTATTCGAAATCCGATTCGGTTTTTGCGATATTTCTCCGTTAAAACATCATTATTGTATATACAATTCTATAGAAAGGTTATAGAGAATGAAATTTACTACAACTTTCATTTGAAACAATTTTCCATAGCAGTTATTGTTTAGGAATTATTTATAAATAATCGGTTTCCATCAAATATCTCGTTAAAAACATCGTGATTGGTAATCTTCGTGAGGACCAAAGTTGTAGAGAGTAATATATAATAATTTTGCCTCGTAATGCTAGTCATAATAATTTAAATATCCATACCCCAAATATGGAGAAAGTCATGTGTTGGCCACATCAGATTTTTTTGTATTATAGATTGATCAGCTGCTATGGTTATGTACTGTCTTTCTAATCCTAACCTAAGACGTCCACAAACAACCTTGGCCGAAACGGTTTATCTTGTAAATATCTTTTTTGTATCTATATTTTAACTAGCATAAGTGCCCGTTGAATTTCAACGGGTTTAATGAATCTAAATTGTCGTCAATGCAACATGTGAAAATCGCAAGAATAAAATTGTGCACTGTTTTAACCATCGAATATTTCTATATTATAAGTCTGTTTTAATTAATTAACTAAAATCTCACAGAAATTCCTTGTCAATAAAATAGTACCTTTCTTTCTACTAAAATAGCCATTGTTACTAGTGTTAAATTGATTATAGCATTAGGATTTCAATTTCATTAAATAAGCAGAATTACGGTTCCAAAAAATTGGTCCAATCATCAATTGCCCCTGATAATCCTTCAAATAGATTTTGGAATATAATGTACCTCAATATCGTTTATCGTCTGCTCAGCATTCTTGCCTTATCATTTTCCAAAACAACCACTTTCACCACTTTTAAATGGAGTTCAAACTTAGAAGAGAACTTGATTCAATTCAGTTAAAATAACCACATAAGAAACTTCTTATTCCAAAGAAAATCCTTTTATAATATGCAATGCTAACCTAGAATTCATTCATTCTGAAAAGTGAATAAAAGTACCTGCTATGTACATATATTTCTTTCAACTAAAATAGCCACTCTTAACAGATTTTAATGGTTTAATGCATTAACATTTCAATTTCATGAAATAAGCAGAATTCCGGTAACAAAAAAATTTGTTCAATCTTCAGTTGCCTCTGATAATACTTTAAATAGATTTTGGAATAAAATGTACCTTAATATCGTTTAGCGTCTGCTCACCACTCTGGACTTCTCAGTTTCCGAAACAACAACTTTCAATAGTTTTAAATTGATTTTTGCTTTGAATTGGTACTTTCCTGTTAACGGGAATACCTCAAAAAATAAACACGTATTGTTGTGATACTTTGTTTGTTAACAATGCGTAACAAATCTCGTTAAGATATTTACGTTGATCCCTTAATAATGAATTTGTGGAGCTTGCCGAGGAGTGAAGAAGAAGCTGTATCTTTGCTTCAAGACCATGGTATTCTATCTAAAGGGTGAATGTGCAAGATGGATCATATTATGAAACTTTACTTCTGCGACAGAATATTTTGGAAATGCAACGCGGATGCCTGTCAGCAGAACGATTCATGTGGCGACAACATTACAAAGAAATCGACATATTTCCAGCTATTTTAAAGGCCATAAAGACATATTGGCCCCCTGGTAACATAAATTTAGATTGTATTAGTAATTATGTTGCTTTTATTAATAAATAAGTTTCAAAAAAGTGTGATTTTTAAGTAATTCCCCCGTTGTTACGCATTATTAACAAACAAATACGTCGTAACATATCACAACAGTACGTGTTTATTTTTTGACGTATTCCCGTTAACACGAAAGTACCCAAAATACTTGAGACAATTCAGTACAACTTCCACTTTACATACTGTAAATTCCAAAGTAACTCCTTTTATAATAGGCAATGCTAGCCTAAAATTAATTCATTCTGTAAAGTGAATAAATAAATTTCTTCCTTTAAACTATAATAGCCACTGTTATTAGATTTAAATGGATTATAAGCATTAGAACTTACTCTGTGTTAAATTAGCACCAAAATTCCTTTATGAAAACAGATCAATTCATTAAGAGATCCACTGTTGTTTCTTCGAAAATTGCCTGTTAACAGTTTTAAATGTCCTTTTAATTTTAATTGAATTTTAATTTATATTCTTTTCCAAACTTCGGCCATTGTTACGAAATTAATTCGAGGAATAACAATGTAAATTCGTAAGCACGTATGGTTCTCAAAGAATTTAATTTAAGAATGCTATTTATTTCCAATTTTTCTAAAATTACACTCTCGATACTTAAAATTTTTTATATTTACGTTAATATACTTATTTTCCACAAAACACGCCAATCTCTCCCCTTCCTTTCTCTCTCTCTCGTACTGAACCTAACAATGATAATGGTCCACATAGCAACATCACGTTAAAATGGCGAGATTTCCACAAAATATGCAAATTTAACGTTTAACATGGAATATTTCGAAATGTGGGCGAAAAAAGACGTATGGAATAAGAAACTTTATAACTTTTTCTTCAAAATGGTTCAAATCCGAAGGTTGTCTGTTAATTTCTTCTAATTTTAATTTCGAAATGAATAAAAGCCTGCACGTCGAAATATCGCATTTTACATGTTAAGTAATGGGAAAAGGAAATGCCTCCCTCGGAGACGAACCAAGGAATTTTTTCATGATTTAAATTCGTCATCACCTGAAAAAGTGTTAATCAAGCATCCCTACCCAATTTCGAGTTTCTATCATTATTATTTCTCGAGTTATTAGTGTTTGCATAGCGTGACCAACCAACCAACCAACGGATGACGGCTATTATTATATAACATAGTTAGAATGCCCAAAATGTTTTTTTCAGGTACACATACAACCACAGACAAAGAATATAGTAAAAATGAACTCATGGGTCCTCAAAACAACTATATGTATTAAAATCTCCAATTCAATTCAAAGAATCTATAAAAAACATAAAGAAATAGTGCTTACAACATCTACTGAATGTTCGGCGTGCCTTTCGTCCGATGCAAACTCTTTAATGTAGGTGTCCCTGGAATCCAGACACTGCTCCTTAAATTGTTTGAAGTCCGTCAACTTTCCCAAGCAAATGGAGCATATTACATGAGGATAAACATCCATCTCGGAAACCTATAGACAGAACAAGTGATCATATTGACAGTAACTATTATAAAAACATTTCATACTAGCATAAGCAGCCATTGAATTACAATGGATTTAGTGAATCTACTACAGCGCAACATGAAACAATTGCATTTCCTATTGTATGATTCACGTAAGATCCAGTTTTGCTAAGAATGCTCAGCCATAAATGAAGGACAGTCATTACACAAAAGGTATTGTTTTGAAAATACGAATGGCACATTGTCAACATTTAATAAATCTCACCAAAAATGCTAATTATATCGTTATTATCATTATATTTGTATTATATTGAAATTTGATTTGTCACATCTAGTTTGACAAAGGGGGTAAATTTTACCAAACGACAAAATACATTAATAATAATAATAAATTCATTTTCACAATACAATTTTGATATACGATTTAAAAAGAAAATACATATAAAGAATCACAGGAATTAAAATACAAACAGATAATAAAAATCTTAAAAGACATTCATAAAAATAAATACAGATTAATAAACAAACACCTTACATGCATTCATAATAATACCATTAATCAATAAGATAAAATGTTACGAGCTTGGTTTGTATTGCATGTTTGCTTTCGTCGCTACAACAAATCTATCTCTCATTCGTTACATCTTCCGCAGAACACGATAACCTGAATATATAGTTTATAACTTCTAATGTAATGCAAAAGGCCATTCAAGGTCATAAAACATGAGAAATAAAAGAATTAATTAAATATCGCGTTATTCGTCGATGTTTAAAATCACGTTGAGAACAGGTGACATACTCGAAAGAAAACTATGCATGGAGAATTATATGTCGATAAAAACGCTGAAAATCTGAAAATAAACAATTTTCGGGTAACTTACAACTCAAACCGAAATTCCACCATACAAATAAGTAAATTTATTCAATATGGTATTCACTTCGAGTCGATATCTCATTTCTAACACCTTTTAATATGCTAATGAAAAAACTCCTACACTCTGAATTCGAGGCATTCCCATGTTATTCAATACGGAATAATAAAATCGTCATTTAAACCTTTAACCAGCATATTCCCGTGTGAAAAGTGGTGCATTCGACTAGTTTAAGAAGCAGGATTGTTTATGTAAAATTTTGCAACTGTAGGTAATCGCAAAGTATGATTTTATACTGAACAAACTCTCTCTTCAAAATATTTATGTAGAGATTGGCATTGTAATAATAGTTCGTCGCCCCGGCAACCGATAAATATTAATCCGATGTAGTGAAATCTTGATACTGAAATCACGAACGGTTGGAAGTGGAAATAAATATAAATAATAGTAGGTTTTGTACAATTCCTTCATTTTTTCGCATTTTCTTTTATCGAATGATATAATGCATCAAATTATATATCTAAACTGTAATCGTAAGCATTTGTAATTTCGTTTATTTTACGATTGGAAGTAAATAAATAATACTACTTATGAACTTTGAAAGTTCTCATACAACCAACACTTCGATGAATGAAAGATAAATACCATAAACTACAGCGCAGAAAAGAATCTAATACAGTAAAATACAACAAATAACACTCACCTGGAATTCAAGATCTTTTATAACTTCGGCTGCAACGTAACCTGACCATTCGTATACTTGGAAAATATCAATGAAATTCACACTCTCGCAGAGGCAAAGCCTGCATACAGTAAACTTGTGTCTACACTCCTTCGTGTTAGTTTTTATAAACTTAAAAAGAAGAACCTCTCTTTCCTAGCCAAAAAACACACGTCAAATACGAACGTCGGCCATTTACAGCTATTCCCGCGGTCTTAACAGCTGTTAACAGCTGGATTCGATGTTACGTTCCGTCGACTCATCCAATCGATATTTTTCAACGCGGGAACGAGTACGAAATTTCGTGGACCCGAAAGTTCGTATTCATTAAAAAATAATTTTGATATTTATTCGTGTGAAAGATTTCCCTCTATAGCGAAATCTTTATTTTTTCGCGATTAGAATTCTCAACCTCGATACAAACATCAAACTCATCTCAGGTGAGGATTTAACAATGACACATCTCGAAGAACTGGCAGAATTTTAGGCACCGCCTACGCCATTAGGAATAATATTTTTTCCCTGTTTTTGAATGGAGAACTGTACCATTTTTATCATATAAATATGATCGCCCTATCTGCTCTAGCGTACTGATACTGAACTAAATGTGAACAACTTCCTACCACTGTTGCCAACGGTAGCTGAATTCCGCTACGCGTAGCGGTATTTCAGCTTATGTGAGTCGTAGCGGCGGCGATTCAAAAATTGCTACTTTTGAAATATTATATTGAAATTAAAAAATAGTTTTAGTTTTCGTGTCAACTTCGCAGATTTTTATTTAACATTATATACATTACGCAGTTTTCTATTTTGTAGTGTAGTGGCGACAATGTATGACTGTTTTATCTGGCCTACAGGTGACGCGGTTCCCTCAATTCGGGGAATCCCAGGTTGGGCCAGGATCTACTCGCGGTTTATTTCTCACTCCGGTCTGTATATTATGTACAATTCATCTCAATATGACTGGCGTAAGGAATTGTTTCCGTGAATTTATAACGCTATTTAACGAGTTGTATAAGAGTTTGTTTAAGGAAGATAAAATCTATCGACTACAGTAAACGAGACAACAAAAATAAGGCATTTGAGGTATAAACGGAGAAATTAAAAGAAGCGGACAAGGAGACAAACGAAGATTCGGTAATTTTCTTGAATATAATGTTATAAGTATTGTGATAGGGTATTCAGTTTACCCATAATTTTATTTTTATTTGTTTTACTATCCAGATGGTTAAAAAATTGATTTCTTAAGAGGGACATTCTGCCAAGAGCTTAAGAAAATTACAATACCTGGACAAAATCAATTTTCACCGATTTTTCCCCTGCAAGTTAAAGCAACTAGGTACGTATTAAATTATTTATATTTGGTGTTATTGAAATAGCTAAAACAGCCTCTCTATGTAAGTACTGATTGTAACTTATACAGTATTTACAGCAGCCATAAATGGATAAAAAACATTGTGAGTGAAGATGAGTCGAATTCGGACCTGGAAAGTGGTTCTACTCCAAAGAGGAAAATGGCAGACCGAGGGGAGCTTTCTAAAGGAAAAAGTACATGCAGAAGGCAACTATTTTCCAAAAGTTGGTTAAAAGAAGAAATTTTCTCAAATTGGTTGGAGCCTGTACCCTCAGACACAACTAAAGCGAAGTGTAGGGCATGCAATGTAGTTTTAGGGAGCAAAAGAAGTGATTTGATAAAACATTCTTCCAGCCAGAGGCATCTTACAAATGTTAAAAGTTTGGACAAGACAGTAGATATTACTAAAGTATTTAAATATGCAAATGAGCGAAAGGATCATGTCGTGGCTGACATTAGGTTCAGTTTACTAGTGGCCACACATAATTTTAGCTTCAATTCCATTGGCCATATAATAGAAGTAGCGAAGCTTAATTTTAAGGATTTCGCTATTGCTAAAAATGTTAAAATCGCACTAAATGTACAAGTATTGTTAAAAACGTTTTATCAGCCACAATTAAGGAACAATTACGTGAGGAATTAAAAGATACCAATTTTTCAATACTTGTAGATGAAAGTACTGATATAAGTAACATCAGATTACTGTGTATATTAATTAGATACAATTATAATTCAGAATTAAAAACACAGCTTTAGACGAGGGCACAGCCAGAGGTCTGTATTCACTTTTTGTAAAATGCATGAAAGATTTTGACCTAGATATTAAAAATATAGTCGGGTATTGTTCAGACAATGCCAGTGTAATGATGGGAAAGAAAGAGTCTTTTAAAAATTATCTTTTAAATGATAACTCTGATGTTGCTGTAAATGGTTGCATTTGTCATTTGGCGCATCTAATTGCAGCAGCTGCCTCACAAGAAATACCTGGCAATATTGAAGGTTTTTAACAAAATATTTCAAATTACTTTTCGCGAAGCCCAAAACGCCAGTGTATTTTAGAAGAATTTCAGAAATATATGCATACTTCTAAATTAAAAATCATCAGCCCCGGTCAAACCAGATGGTTAGCATTATCAAATTGTGTTAATCGAATATTGGAGCAATGGGATGTGCTTTATGAACTTTTTAGGCTAGCTTCCTTTGAGGATAAAAATCCGGTTGGAAATTTAATATTTGCTGAAATGCAAAATCCGTACGTAAAGGCATATTTGCATTTTTTTAATCAGTTCAATGCTATGTTCCAATCCAAAAAAGTTCTCGTAGATATTTTATATACAGAATGCGGAAGGTTTCTATGATTGTTATGTACAAATTTTGTCAAACCCTGTTATTTTAGTGATGATGAAAAATTAGATAATTAAAATATATTTGATCCTCACATACTGCTTTCTATCAATGAAGTGAAAGTTGTAGCAGGAACTATGGAGTTATTAAAGTACCGTGATAAAAATGATAATGAGCAATTTAAACTTACCTGTGTAAGATTTTATCAACGAAAGTTTAACATGCGATATTACACAAATACTAAACAAATTCAAAAATAAAATAGACACAATAAAAGCTGGCTCTGAATTAAATATGCTACAAGCATATTTTTCAAAAGAAGAGAAAAGTAATCTCTTAAACTGTGAAAAATACGTTGAATTTTGGACCAAAATAAGCAAATTTAAAAATTTTAACGGTGACTATATTTTTGCAAATATAGGAATGTATTCTAGTCTGGAATTCCAATGTCCGACAGGAAAGGGAAGACTATAGGAGTCTAAGATATGGAAATTTATGGATTGAAAGAAAGAAAATGATGAAATATGGCGATTAATTAATACTTAAAGCATCGGTGAATATTACTCTAACTTATTTTATATGTAGAAATGAAAGTAAGTTGTAATAAACTCGTACAGATTAATTTATATTACATTTATAATAAAAATGTTATTGACTGCAAAATTACTGCTTAATGTAATTATATAAGCAGTATTATCTCATGTCATATCTGTTAAAATTATATAATTATGGTGATATTGTTATATGTTAGATTTTTATCTTGCTACATGCCATTTGGCAATGAATCCCAATTTTCAGGAACGGACATTTGACGTACATCGAGAACTTTTTGTGTTATCAACTCCAGATGCAGCGATGGATATAAGGATTTCTTTGGATTTGTCATAAGCAGTGGATGGATATTGGGCGTTTGAGTAGTAATTTATTATTTTTATTATACTTTAATATTAACCTATTATTTTATGCATTTCTAGCAATATTTTCCTCTGCGAGACTGGAATCGAATATACTTTAGGATTTCTTTCATTTTTTTATACAAGCAGATGTTGCAGTTAACTTCAAATGAATTTTAAAGTAATTTTTAACATAACTTGTAATTTTTGAAATATATAAAGTGGAATGTTTTATAGAAGTTGATAAAGCTTTCCTATTTTTTGAGGACGGAAGAATTATAGATAGATTATTATTAATTTCATTAAAAATAATTAATGTCGCAATTCTACATATGAAATATTTTGTCATATACAACATTTGCAGTGAATATTTTGTTGTTGACGGGCTATCTTTAGTTAAACTTGAAATAGTTGCCTTTTCCCTCTCCCCCTCCCTCCCCCTCCCTCTCACACCCTCTTTCCCCCTCTACTTCCCTCTCTCCCCCTCCCTCTCGCTCCCCCCTCTACCTCTCTCTGCCTCACCCTCTCTCTCCTATTAAAAGCATTCAAAGCAAGTTTATACCCATAATAAGGATTGAATTAACAATATAATATAGAGGTCTAACAATGGAATTGATAGGCAAGGCAACGTGCCCTTAAACTGGATACATTTCCTCAAACTGTGTAAATTAAACGTTTACATTGAGAAATTTTGAATTGTAGGTGGAAAAAGATGAACAGAAACTTTATAATGTTTTCTTTAAAATGGTTTATATCTGAAGATTGTAGGTCAATTCTTTCTAATTTTAATTTTAAAGAGAATGAAAGCCTGCACATTGTAAACTGATTTTACGTGTTACCTTATGTGAAATGGAAATTATCTTCTGGAGTCGAACCTGGGTCTTTGATCTCGAGTTCGATACATTAAAACTCTTTGTTGTTATATCATAATGCTAACCTGAATATTTCATCAAATTCGGTTCAGTCGTTTGCGAGATATTAAGCTTCAAAAAGCATTACGTGATTGGATGCGAGCTCAATCACTTTCATTCCCGACTCATGTTGACTCAAAATTTCATGCTTCATTTCCAAAGCGATGGATTTTCTTGACTTTTTTCTTGATTTAACATCCTGTGCACATTTCCCCTTCTCATGAACAGTGAAAGGGGAAAAAATTTTAAAATTTGGAGAAAATTGACAAAAAAGTGAAGAGCGTTCCAAAAAGAGATGTGTTCGCTCTAGGCGCAGATGCAGACTGAGTCGGCTGACACGCTGCCGATCGACGCATTCACTCAGTGTTGCCAATCTACTCGCAGTCGCAGTCTTAAATACGAGTTTTGGTCATTACTGTGGGGGTCTTATTTACTATTAGAAAGGTCGCAAAAGCAGGGGGTCGCAAGTCGAGCCGTCGTAAGTCGGGGGTCTACTGTAATTGAAATGTATTTAAACTAGCAAAATTACCAGGCATTGTTAGGGGTTATGTTTTAAATGGACATGACAACAATTTAAGATGATTGATATAAATGAAAAATTATTTCTATGTTTGAAAAGTTTTATTTAGGAAATTTTATCATATGTATGTGGTTTACAAATTTCAAATGGTACAGCATACGAGATCAGTTCCCATTTAAGAGCATTGACCTCATTGCCTTGGTATTTACCATTTTCCGTTTTTATAAACCTTTAAAATATTTTTTTCATTATTAAAAATAAATTTCACACCAAATCTATATGTACTTGTTACTCATTTGATAGTTATGAAAAGTACATTTTTATTTGTGGAAATTTAAATTTTAGATATATTGTTTATGTGATCTATTTTGTATCATATTCATCCATATCTTTGAAAAATTTTTGTAATTGGGTTCATATACCCGTATGAAAATAAATAACGGTTTCTTTGTGTTTTTCAATGAGCATGCTTTCGTAGGCATCTAGTTATTTTATTGTTACTTGAATTAGTTTACCTTTATTTAGTGTTTATCCTGATTTAGTGTTTACCCTGATTTAGTGTTTATCCCGATTTAGTGTTTATCCCGATTTAGTGTCCCATATAAGTGTTAAATAGAGGTTTTGTTGTATGTAGTATAGAGTACGTATTGTATTCACTATAAAAATTGAATTGTAAATGAAATTTTCATGTTGTTATCTTTCAGAAAGGAGTCTGGATCAAAGCTGAGTCTTATGAAGCTACAGAGGATCATTTTCAGGTAGGAATTACTGTTTTTTCCTTCAAAATAGCGTTAGATGTTCATTTTGGTGTGACTAATTGACTTTCTATTCAGATATTTATCCTCTAATGTAAGCTATTAAGGATAAAATATTATAAATGTATAACACATTGAAATTTTTCATAATTTTATGAGATGGCATTTTACTTTTATTCAGGAAGAAGTTAACGATGGTGAGGAAAAGCCAATGGAAGGACAGTTTGTACAAAGATACGAGGTTAATACGTCTGATGGATTGTCAGAAGTAATAAAGCATCAAGGACTATAGGTTGTTTAATAATTTTAAAACCCTAAAGTTACAGTGCTGTAGTTGGCAAATGGTGATTAGTGTTTTTAGGTGCGTTTCGCTTCCAGCATAAGCGCCTATTAGCTACTGTCCATCCGTCCGTCCATCTGCAGGTTCGTTTAAATTAATTGGCAATAATGGAGTCTGTATTTAGCATGACAACTGTTATTATTATCAAGAAAATGATGTTTATTTGCAAGTTCGTCATTGTTTATGCACGGTAAATTCATTATGTTAACTTCTGGGTTCCAGCGTGAGCACCTATTAGCTTCGGTCCATCCCTCCGTCCATCTGCATGTTCGTTCTTGGCTTAAAACTGAATAAATTTTCATTAAATTTGATGTTAAGGACTTACAGTCAAAGGCAATAAGAAGGTCGCGTAAATGAATCACGTAAGTCAATCAGGTGATGAAAAATGAACTTTCCATCCTATCTCGTAAAGTATTGCTCATATCAAAATATTTTTGAAATAAAACTTGTAGAACTAGTAAAGTAGAATATTTCTTTTCCTATACATTTTCATTGTAGGAGTAGCCATTATCGAGAAAATAAAACAAGAATGTCTTATTTAAAGTTGAACTTATTTCTTGCATGGTTATTTAATCGTCGTTGCTGACATAAACAATCTCAATAATAATACATTTCATTTCCTTACGTGTGCATGCAGTGTTTACAAAATATGTAGGAAATGGATTATTTTTGATTAAGAAAAGAACTTTAAAATGCTATTTCTCTTACGTACAGGTATTTGTATTATTTCTTTCAAATACATACTCTGTTGCACAAAATGTGCCCATTTGTGATACGCCGTATACTTTCCTAACTTGTTTCCTCTCCTATTTCCTTATTGAGTACTTTTTTGGTCGATTTTACGGTTTAGGAGTTTTTTCTTCATGTGACTCCAATCACTGTAGTTTGCACATTCTATCTTCGCCACACGGCTTAATTTTTAGCCATTAAGTAAACTATATAATTCTCTTTCGAAAGTTTGTACAAAATCTAAATTGGTAGGCTAAAGCAGCAAACGTTTTTATTAAATTTCTGAACGTATATTGACTAAAAATGAATAAATAAGTAGAAATTAATAAAACATTGGTGCCAATGTCTTTCAGGAGAGGTGTGCGGAAATCAAAGTTGAGCCTATGGAACCCAGCTCGCCTTCAGATGGATATTTACAGGTGAATATGAGTTTTTTTTACTTTATTTAATACGAGAAAATAGTTTATATCGACAATACATCGGAAACGATGAAACGATTTATCCAATTGCAATTTGTGGAAAATCTACCTCTAATTATTTACGTTACTTACGTACTTTTAAAGACAGTTTTCCACACAAAAATATCATTAAAAACTGTTTATTAGTAACATTTCAATAAAATCAACAAATATTTGATTGCCAAAGAAAAAATCGCACACACAAATTGAAACATGTTAAAATTTTCTCCATATTAATGTTTGACTCTTAACTTCAGCAGCAGTGGGAGTTGTCATGGTAGTTTATATTCGGTACTGTTATAAAACTGATCAAATCACGTATTTTTCTGATTTTAAATGCATTTTTATGCTAATTTGATTTAGGATTCTGTCTTCAATAAAAATAAACTTTGTTCTTTCCTGTATAGAACCATCCAAGTCTCAAGTTTGTACCATGTTTCTAAGTAATTTTAAAGTGCAAATTAAAAATAGTCTACACTCATCCGTTTGTGTCAGTTGCAGGATACAGGATGTAATGGGAAAGTATTGTGATCACGAAAAAAGTCGACTTTGAGATTTCAACGGAAATACATGTTTTGAGGTCCCTAGAACACGTTTAGACTATTTTCGGAATGTTGTCTGTGTGTGTATGTATGTATGTGATTTTGGGCATTCTAACTCAAAAAGTACTTGTCACATCGTTACCAAACTTCATATATAAAACTTTAGCATAAGCACAAAGAACTGATTAGTTTTTGGACAATACCGATTAAACGGAAGTTGAGGTTTATTCGAAACCCGATTCAGTTTTTGCGATATTTCTCCGTTAAAACATCATTATTGTATATACAATTCTATACAAAAGATATAGAGAATGTAATTTCCTACAACTTTCATTTGAAACAATTTTCCGTAGCAGTTATTGTTTAGGAATTATTTATAAATAATCGGTTTTTCTGGTTTCCGTCAAATATCTCCTAAAAAACATCGTTATTGGTAATCTTCGTGAGGACCAAAGTTGTAGAGAATAATATTTCTTCCAAGTTTTGTTTGAAACAAATTTTCGTAGAACCATTCATTTCGGGAATATTCAACTTTTTCATAATTTTCAGTATACAGCACCACCACCATGTAGCGGTGAATTCTGTAAACATATTCAAAATATACCTAAGTTACGGCAATAAGAATGACTGTATTCTTTTACAATACAAAATAATAATTTCGCCTCATAATGCTATTCATAATAATTTAAATATCTATACCCCAAATATGGAGAAAGTCATGTGTTGGCCTCATCAGATTTTTTTGTGTTATCAGTTCCTTTGTGTATTATTTTAATCGCCAAGTGAAATCCGTGTCTGATTATAAGTTACCTCTCAACTGGCGTCTCTATTTAACTCATTTATAGGTAGTGAACATAATCATAATTCCCTGATATAACATTCGCCTGATTAATTGCATCAAATTCAATGGAAAATTTCTTTCTTGTAGCTATTAGGAAAGATTATTAAGCAGTTCATATTCTTATCCATTTGGATCCAATTTTGCTTAACTCTCATATAAACAGGCATTTAAAATTAAAATATGGGTTTTACATAAACTAGGGAGGTTAAATTCTTTAATAATACTTTAATTTAAAGCAAAAGTTTAAATACTCCGAGATCGTTGAAGACGTAAGTGGCACAATTGTACCCATCGGTGTTAGTGAACATCAGAGCGTACGAGAAAATACATCGAAATAGTCGTTAGAACCGAGAAATACCACATATTTTTTCCCAGACACGGTAAGACGGTCCAACAGAGGCATTAGTTAAGAGTTCGTTTGGTGCAGTGACACCCCCTGCCAAACGCCTCTGGCGTTTGGCAGGGTATTCATGTAAATGTAAAAAAATTGTAGCAAGGAAAGGAATGGATATATTTTGTGATAGTGAGAGAAAATTAACCGAAATTCCTGTGAAAGTTACGATAAAAGCTTTAACCACTAAAAACAACAACTTTTTACACAGAATTGCTTAATTTGCTTCCATCATAGGCTTAATTACCATTTTCTCTTGCATGATATTGAGGAAATATTAGTTACTTTCGTGCGGAGAATTAGGATGTTGTTTATCTACTTTTCAAATACAATTTTTTTCCTTACTAATTGATACTACATATATTGCTTCCGAAATGAGGTCAAAAGATCTTATCTAATGGTAATATTTCATTGCAAAATCCTATCTATATTGTAAAATAAGTATTATAAAATCGACTTTCTAAAAATGGATTTGTAATGAATAAATAGCGTTTCTGTCTCTTTAATTGAAACTTATCGCTCCACTTCTAAATAAAAGACAAAAATTGAAGATTACGATTATTTGTTATACATTTAAATATTTCGTAATGATATTACCTTGTATAATATCTCCTATATATTTATGAAAGTCTGTTTGTTTGTTTGTGCATCTATGCATTTCCACACTGTTAAAGCTAGAGCAATCAAACTTTCAACAGATACTTTATTCGCACATAGGAAGGCCGTAGCCTACTTTTTAATCCCGAATGTTGTATGTTAAATGTACAATAAGCAAAATAACTTTGTATGCTAATATTTTAACGCTAGAGATGGGTCAGAAAGAACGGAACAGGTCTTTTCGAACTGTTCTGATGCCTAAACTGTTCAATAAAATAACTGTTCTCATAAACTTCCTGTTCTCAAAGAACAGGTAACTCTACATCTTATACACAGTGACTTTACTAGCTGTAGTTAACCGGCGTTGCCCGGGAAACGGATGGAACAAAATTTATAAAACCAGTAGTCCATTATCATTTTTTGAAAGGTAGGAAAGTTGCACTGATTTCTATAGGGATTAAAATATTTAAAAAAGAATTACAAAACAACCAATTTTGAAAGAAGAATTTACAAAGTTTCTTATTCTCATCGTTGATTTACGCATTCCGTTCGAAATTACTCACACTTAACGAAAATGTGACAGATTTAGAGGTAATATAGCGCTTTTATTGATAAGTTTCCTGGACAACGAATGTCATTGTTGAGACATTAGATTCCTATTATTGTCTCAATATTCAGGTGATTTTATGAGTAAAAATGGTTTCTTGTACAAGGACTCGTCGGAATATCTCTTGCAGTCAAGGAGGACATATTCTTCATAGAATTTATACAGTTCTGGAACCTGTTCCTTAAGAATCCTCGTACCCTCCTTTTCTCCTTACAATCAATTCTGAATGCCACAAGTCTTCTTTATAATAACTAAAAACGTTCATAATTATTTCATCCATTTCTTTTCCAGGCACAGTTCCATTTTTAATTTCAATAAATTTTTCGTTTACCTTTCTGACAACTCCATCAAATTTCATCTCTTTCTTAGTGTCATTCTTTCTGTACGGCTTTGCATCGTTTTTATATAAAAGATGCATTGCTGCATGACTCATCTCATGTGCCACAGTTCCAGATACAGAATCGTCTACGCTGTTTTCACATTTCTTTGCCCCGATGTATATTCTTAAGTCATCAGTATCAGTCAAACCCAAGGCACTTTCCCGATGGCAAATTCTCTCTACATTTTCCTGCTCAAAATCATATATTAAGTCGTAGTCTTCGTATTGCAAGACTCTCGTGAGTGGTCCTATGAAGTTGCATTTACTGAGTTTGAATTACCGTATTTGACCGAATATAGCCCCCCTACCCATTTTTCTCACACAAATCTAGAAAATATTTTCATACCCTGAAAGGACGATCATTTTTAGGACTTTAATGTCATGAAACATGTTGTATAATTTGAAGAAATATCAAACTTGCACTCATTTAATAAAAAAGTACCAATTAGCGAGTGATAAAACGCCATGCTAATTGGAATTTTAAGGTTTTCAGATTTGTTCCTCAGAATTCAGAGGGTATACTAACGAGAGAGATATTTGACAAGGAATTGAACAAAAATACATTTTTAGGGAGTAAAAATAAACTTTAAAAAGTCGAAATAACATACTAATTAATGCAGCAATATTAGCAAGTCGAAATAACATACCAATTTATGCAGCAATATAAATTCGCACTTTGCTCATATTTCGATCTATCTTTCATTTGTGTAATTAACAATTCGAGCTTAGCCAGGCAATTAGTCCATTCTTGGGCAAGGTTAATTTCGTTGGTATTACCGTATTTGCTCGTGTAAGCACCGCACCTTTTTTCCCAAAATGCTGGTGGAAAAGAGGAGGTGCGTGTCTTACACGAATTCTTTTATTTGCCGCTCACCTTTTTTCCCAAATGTCATGTTGGTAAACAAATATACGTTAAGCTAGCACCCATGCCGCATCTATTATTCTATTTCTGAATTTCGGTGTATTTAGTCATTTTCATTCATTGTATAAAAATTTTAAATGAGTTTTAAGTTTATTAATGGGTGCTCCCCAAACTCGACGGCTTTCTGCTACAATCGTCACGGAGGCCACGGCGCATGCGCGACCAGTTTGGGTTGGTGGGGGTTTTGTTCTCACGGCAGACGACGCCTACCATGTTCAGATGCGGCATGCTTCCTTTATTCTATGATACGTCTATGAAAGTCATAGGTCATAGCCACCGTGGTGATCATTGAATGATCACTGATCATAATTTTAGTTCGCCAAAAAAATGACGACCGCTACGGTAGGGATCAGTGACCATATGGCTGGAAAATTACGTACAGCAGAATGATCGCTACCGGAGCGATTTCTGCCGAACATGACCAGTATGACGAAAAAAACAGTTGTTTAACGAAAGAGGACTACCGAGGAGATTTCTGCTAGTACCGATATAAAGAAATCACCAAATAAATTCGTCACGTAGGAGTGTGAAGATGCTTAACTTGAGCGTAGCATTTTTGAGAAATAGGAATTGGTGATTTAGAAAACCCTTTTTCGGCTCAAATAAATTTTTTTCCCTAGAGCTGGCCCAAAAACCGGGGTGCGCGGGATACACGAGGGCGCGGCTTCATGAGCAAATACGGTAAAACTTGCAATTTGACGATAATGAGAGTGATCAGGTAATTGAAAAATCCTTCCTATATGGTGACGTCAATCAGCCTTGCAAATAAATATTCGCAACCCGAGTAGTTTAGTCTTACAATGGATAGAAACACTTACTGACTCGAATGAAATTCATCGTTATTGAAGCTTTGCACACTTGTTTGTACCCACCTAATTTTTAGTGCCCGAAAATAGCCCCCCCCCAACTTTTGCACTTCGCTTTTGGCCAAAAACAGGGGGGCTATATTCGGTCAAATACGGTATACTAACTATAGTTTACCTGGCATTTCCTGGGAAATTTCACCCCTTCTAGATCATCGCGCTGTACGAATTTCGTAAGCCATGTTTCCTCATTTTCTCCGATTTTTCCATTCAATATGTTCAGCTGTTTCTCGGTGGGTATGATTTTTATTTTTGCTGGTGGTGGTGGAGTATATTCCATTCCTAATTCCTTCGCCAAAGAGGCTGCATCATACGTTATCTCTCGTCAATAGGAAGGACCTCGTCTGAATCAGATGTTGGTAGATTTTGGGAGACTGATGGATGTGCGGTCGACTCTGCCATTATAAAGCGGAAGAAGATTAACCTCTGCGACACTTAACTGTCCTCTTTTCCAATCTGCCGTCTGATTTTCCAGCTCCTGAAATCAGTAATAATGTGTTATTAAAAATATTTTGCTCCATTAAATGCTACGTGAAGCTTTTGTACAGATGAAACTTAATACATATTTATGAATATACATATTTACCTCTTTAGAATAGTTAGAATTTACTGTTATTTCACGGATTAATTAAGGCAAAATTATACTTTTAATCGGTAAATAATATGTTACGATTTCGAATGAAAAATTCTTATGCATTAGGTTTAAAAATTACGAAATCATGAGGCACTTCCAGACGAGCTACAAAATTGAAATTTTGCACGATTATAGGCTTTCGGTCTCAACCGAAGAAAGAAATCCCAAATTGTTGACATCACAATTTTGAGATGCTCTTTTGTCCCCGTTATTGCTCCAAGAGAAAAAACATAATTCGATGTCGAGTTTTATATATTTGCATTTTTAAATTTGTTTTTCGTCAAGATTCAAAATCGGGATTAAATCTTTCAGAAATATTAGAAATTTATTTAATTCTTACTTGTGTGTTACAATTATATTCGTATGTATTTGTCAATTAAAACTTAATTTCATGTTCATATCCTCGAGAGAAAATTAAATACTATTTATGTTTAATATTAACGAATAAATTTAATAATAATATTTAAGATTCATATTTATTTTTAAAATTAATCCAAATAATCAGAATTTTTATGAATGGTATGCTTAATTTCGTACTCATTTCATTGAAAAAAAGTAATTATTTAATTTAAATATTTTAATTTTTATATATAAACCAAATATTTAGGATTTTTATGAATGTTATGGTTTCATTTCGGGTTTGTGAACTTCACATTAAACCATCAGATATCCGAAGAGAGACAACTGCCTTCGATGATAAAACAGGAAAGACTATATCAGTGAAATTGAAAGTTCCTCGCCTTTGCGAAGGTTCAATTCCTTCACAGTTACCAAATTGTCCTTCCTATTTATCTGGGTCAACCTTCGCAAGAGCAAGTCCTAATACAAGAAGAACTCTAGCTGAAGAGTCTGCAATTGCCACTTCTTTGGCTCAAAGTGTAACGGACAACGAAGCATATAATAAGAAAATAACATTTTCTGATCTCAAGGAGTTAAAAGGTAAAATGCGCTTTGTTAACACAAAATATTGGACAATTATAGAAAATAGTGACAATATTGTTGCGTGTCACGTCGTTGCAGATCCACTACCCAAAATTACATGTTCTGTAGTAATCAAGTCTCACCTCACTTTACATGCATATGTAGCAGATGTAGAAGTGTATAATTTCGGTGATTTTAAAATACCATTCAAAGTGAACAATGTAAATATCTTTGAAGATATTTTACAGCATTTGTCATTGTATGATTTCACTGGTGATAAAATTCATCAAAAATGACTACAAAAAAAGGTCTTGAACTTATTGTATGTATAATTAAATCTATAGAAAAAGACGAGTCCTTCAAATACGGCCAAATGTTGAAGTTCTTAGGTGAACAAATTTATTTAATGACTTCGTCAGGTTTAAGGTATTCAGCCAATTCCTTGGTGTTTTCGTCACTGTTTTTCAGTTTATCTCCCAAAGGGTACAGATTTCTTCGAGAGTCTGGTTTAATTATTATGCCTAATGAGTCTACAATAAGACTTGTAAGTTCATCATGTCATTTAAATCCAGCATTAGAGCAAAAGGATAAATATTTTTTGATGTACATAAAGAAAAAATTTTTCCGCCTTTCTTCTCAGGATAAAACAGTTGTGCTGTTAGTAGATGAAATACATTTAAAGCCTTTTTTCGATTATAAAGGTGGCAATGTTGTTGGAGCCGCATTTGATGGGATGCAAGCAGCAAAAAGTGCCTGTTTTTATGGTGGCTAGTCTTCTTTCCAAGTTCAGAGATGTTGTCCATATTTTTCCAACGAAGACTATAAATGCAGATATTTCCAAGAAAGTTGTGCTGGGGTTAGAAAATATTGGCTTCAAAGTTATATGCATCATCACAGATAACAATGCAATCAACAAAAAAGCTTTGTCCTTATTTGCTTCACCTCCAAAGGTATCGATAGTATATCCACACCCTAAAGATAATAGCAGGCCTTTATTTTTTCTCTTTGATGCCGTGCATATTTTAAAATGTGTCAGAAATAACTGGTTGTGCCAGAAGAGTTCTGGCAAAGACGTGGCATTTCCGAAATTTACTTTTGATGAGGAAGTGATCCATACAACTGACTGTGAAATGCAGACTGCATCCTTTCAAAGTTTGAAAGTTCTTTATAGTGCAGAAGTGAAATCCCTTCTGAAATATTCTTATAAGCTTTCATTAAAAGCCTTGTTCCAATCGAATTTGGAAAGGCAAAATGTCAAATTGGTTTTGCAAATTTTTAATGAATATGTCATTAAAAGTTTGATAATATTAGGCCCAAAACATAATATACCACATTACCTGGAAACAGCAGAGTATTTGAAAATATTTTACATATGGTGGTGTACTATGAATAAGTCCATTCAAAGGAACTAGAGCTAAAAATGATTTTCAATTACCTTTAAATAAAAGCCAGAACCGAAAGAGTGTAAATTTTTTATTGAATTTTTAGACTGGCTGGATAAAAGGGAGTACTTCAAAGGTAACAACGGGAAGTTAAGCAAAGAAACCCATAGTGCAATAAAACATACTACGCATGGGATTCTCGAAATTACCAAGTACTGCCTGGAGGAATTAAAATTCGCCTATGTATTACACGGAAAGTTTCAAACAGACTCTTTGGAAGCAAGATTCGGTCAATATAGGCAACTGGCAGGTTGTCAGTACAATATTTCCATAAGACAGATGTACGAAAGTGAGAAGAGGTTGAGAATGAAATCCCTGCTTACATTATGCCTCTCCTTTCAAGATTAAAATGTTCTGTTAGAGATTTATCAGGATGAAAATTTAAGTGCTGATGAAAATATTTGGAAAATGGAAGTGTCTGATTATGAATTGGATGTGCAGCAGTCTGATGTGGAAAAATGTGGTGATTATTTGCCTGTTATCACGTATTTGGCTGGGTATTGTTGTTACCCTGTTTCGAAAAAAATGAATTGTGAATATTGTGAAATGTTGATTGTAAATGAAGAGCAGACATTAATGCATCACATGTACATTAACATTATGGATAGGGGTGCATTATGTTATCCAAATGATGCTGTTGTTGGATATTGTCATGACCAACTACATCGTTGTAGGAAAATTAACAAGAAATACCACTTTTGTAAATGCAATTAATCATCGTAGCATAGCTGCAGAAGTTACTTTACAAATCCTAATGAATCAAGATTTATTGTTACCTGAAAATTCATGCAGTAATGGCCATGATTCAGAGATAATTGTCAAATTAATAATTTGGATTTCAACGGATACTCTGTTGAATAATTATTGTAAGAAAGAGAATGAGAAAATTTTTAATGGTGACAAAAATAAAAAAATCAGATTTGGCCAACACATGACTTTCTCCATATTTGGGGTATAGATATTTTAATTATTATGAGTAGCATTATAAGGCAAAATTATTATTTCGTATCGTAAAAGAAGACACGTCATTGCCGTATATTTTGAATGTTTACAGAATTCACCGCTACATGGTGTTGGCGCTGTAGGCTGGTATTAAGAAATAGCGAAATATATCCTAAATGGATGGTTCTACGAAAATTAGTTTCAAACAAAACTTGAAAGAAAAATTATTCTCTACAACTTTGGTCCTTACGAAGATTACCAATAACGATGTTGTTAAGGAGATATTTAACGGAAACCGAAAAACCGATTGTTTATAAATAACTCCTAAATGATAACTCCTATAGAAAATTGTTTCAAATAAAAGTTGTAGGAAATTACATTCTCTATAACTTTTGTATAGAATTGTAAATACAAAAATGATATTTTAACCAAGAAATATCGCAAAAACCGAATCGGGTTTCGAATAAACCTCGACTTCCGTTTAACCGTTATTGTCCAGAAACTAATCAGTTCTTTGTTCTCATGTAAGAGTGTTAGATTTGAAGTTTGGTAACGATATGGCACGTACTTTTTGAGTTAGAGTGCCCACAATAACATACACACACAGACATCATTCCGAAAATAGTCTAAACGTGTTCTAGGGACCTCAAAACGTGTATTTCCATTGAAATCTCGAAGTCCATTTTGTTCATGAATACAATACTTTCCCATTACTACGTATGAGAAAGTAAAAAGAAAAATTGCAAACATTTAATTTGTAATTGTTAAAAAATTGTCTATTTTGTGATTCTGAAATACCTATGTTATATTATTTGCATGTAAATAAATGAATCGACTTGCATTTCTTTGTTACGTCCTTTCCTAATTCAGCTATGTTTACAAGAATAATATAAAAAACTATTAAGTTCTAATATCCTTTCTAATGTAACTAATTAACTTTTTTAATGTAGTGATATTTATTGTATCACTTTATTGATAACATTAATGGTAGATTTTCATTATTAGTTTTAATATCTCGCATATTATGAATAAATAATTAAATTCTACGAAAATTTGTTTCAAATAAAACCCGGAAGACATATTAATCTCTACAACTTTGGTCCTTCACTTAGATTACCAATAACGACGTTTTTAAGGAGATATTTGACAGAAACCGAAAAAACCGATTATTTATAAATAATTCCTAAACAATAACTGCTATGGAAAATTGTTTTAAATGAAAGTTGTAGGAAATTACATTCTCTATAACCTTTTTTATAGAATTGTATATACAATAATGATGTTCTAATGGAGAAATATCGCAAAAACCGAATCGGGTTTCGAATAAACCTCAACTTCCGCTTAACCATTATTGTCCAAAAACTAATCAGTTCTTTGTGCTCATGTTAAAGTGTTATATATGAAATTTGGTACCGATATGGCACGTACTTTTTGAGTTAGAGCACCCACAATAACATACACACACGCACACACACACAGATAATTCAGAAAATAGTCTAAACGTGTTCTAGGGACCTCAAAATGTGTATTTCCATTGAAATCTCAAAGTCGACTTTTTTCGTGATCACAATACTTTCCCATTACATCCTGCATCCTTCAACTGACACAAACGGATGAGTGTGGACTATTTTTAATTTGCGCTTTAAAATTACTTAGAAACATTGTACAAACTTGAGACATGGATGGTTCTATACAGGAAAGAACAAAGTTTATTTTTATTGAATACAGAATCCTGAACCCTAAATGAAATTAGCATAAAAATGCATTTAGAATCAGAAAAATACGTGATACGTTATACATTTATAATGTTTTATCGTTAATAGCTTACCTTAGAGGATAAATATCTGAATAGAAAGTCAATTAGTCACACCAAAATTAACAACTTGAGCTATTTTGAAGGAAAAAACAGTAATTCCTACCTGAAAATGATCCTCTGTAGCTTCATAAGGCTCAGCTTTGATCCAGACTCCTTTCTGAAAGATAACAACATGAAAATTTAATTTACAATTCAATTTTTATAGTGAATACAATACGTACTCTATACTACATACAACAAAACCTCTATTTAACGCTTATATGGGACACTAAATTGGGATAAACACTAAATCGGGATAAACACTAAATCAGGGTAAACACTAAATCACGATAAACACTAAATAAAGGTAAACTAATTCAGGTAACAATAAAATAACTAGATGCCTACGAAAGCATGCTCATTGAAAAACACAAAGAAACCATTATTTATTTTCATACGGGTATATGAACCCAATTACAAAAATTTTTCAAAGATATGGATGAATATGATACAAAATAGATCACATAAACAATATATCTAAAATTTAAATTTCCACAAATAAAAATGTACTTTTCATAACTATCAAATGAGTAACAAGTACATATAGATTTGGTGTGAAATTTATTTTTAATAATGAAAAAAATATTTTAAAGGTTTATAAAAACGGAAAATGGTAAATACCAAGGCAATGAGGTCAATGCTCTTAAATGGGAACTGATCTCGTATCCTGTACCATTTGAAATTTGTAAACCACATACATATGATAAAATTTCCTAAATAAAACTTTTCAAACATAGAAATAATTTTTCATTTATATCAATCATCTTAAATTGTTGTCATGTCCATTCAAAACATAACCCCTAGCAATGCCTGGTAATTTTGCTAGTTTAAATATAAAATACATTTCAATTACAGTAGACCCCCGACTTACGACGGCTCGACTTGCGACCCCCTGCTTTTGCGACCTTTCTAATAGTAAATAAGACCCCCACAGTAACGACCAAAACTCGTATTTACGACCGCCTGACGACTGCGACCGACAACGTCGCGACCGCGAGTCGATTGGGAACACTGAGCGAACGCATCGATTGGCAGCGCGTCAGCCTACTCAGTCTGCAGCTGCGCCTAGAGCGAACACATCTCTTTTTGGAACGCTCTTCACTTTTTTGTCAATTTTCTCCAAATTTAAAATTTTTTCCCCTTTCACTATTCACGAGAAGGGGAAATGTGATGCACAGGATGTTAAATCAAGAAAAAAGTCAAGAAAATCCATCGCTTTGGAAATGAAGCATGAAATTTTGAGTCAACATGAGTCGGGAATGAAAGTGATTGAGCTCGCATCCAAGTTAAGATTGTTGAATTCAACTGTGAGCACAATTTTGAAGGACAAGGAAAAATATTTGAAACAAGTGAAGAGCGCTAGGCCAATGCAATCAACGGTGATAAGAAAACGCGATGGGCTGATTCCTGAGGTGGAAAAACTTTTGGTTATATGGATAAATGACCAGACGCAACGAATATGTTTGTTTTATTTTATTTTTATTTATTTTTGTGGTCAATTTTTTATGGTATGAAATGGGTTTCCCGGAACGAAACCCCAATTTATAACATTACGCCTATGGGAAATAAGGGTTCAACTTATGATGGCTCGCTTTGCTACCGTCGTCCAGGAACCAATTAGGTCGTAAGTGTGAGGGTCGCCTGTACAGAATTTTAACCAACAAATGAAAGTACATTTTTCTTGGATGTTGTAATATATATTTATGTTTCTTTTTTAAACCAGTTATAGAACTTATAATCGCAAGAGCTTCTTTTTAAACTAATTACAGTTACATGAAACGAATCATTAACTAACTCAAGATCGGTAAATGCCTAATAACTTATCTATAGAACATCATATTATTATTGTTTAAAACTTTGCTTATAACTGAAACTCAATAAAATTTACTATTATTAACATAGCATGGCATCAAATGTTGTTCGTTTATGATATTTCAAGTTATGTACATTAAACCTTTAAATAAAGGAATTTTTCAACATTCGAAACATTGATTTTGAAAACACTCCGAAGTTCTATCTACGATTGCTTGCATCTGAAACCAGACTTTGTATATATTTTTGAAGAAGATGACCATAAAATATTGCCTAACGCTAAGTTTAAGGAGATTTAAAAACAACTGCATACTCGTATCTGTTATGGTACCGTAAAGACCCGTGTATAGGACGCAGGGAGGTATTCGAAGTCAAATCTTGAGAATTTTCTTTGTTCCCGTGTACCTATAGGACGCAAGAAGGTTTTATCTTAAAATTCTAGGAATAAACAATAAGTCGCAATAAAAGATTCATATCCATTCTATTAAATGAGTTCCTTCGAATAAGTATGCTTTCCGCTGAGTATGATCTGAAAAGTGAATTTACCGAAGTATTTGTAATACTAGATTTACCTATATCGAAACTACATATTACGGGATATTGTAAAACACTTTGGAAAGCAATGTAGAAGATGTAATGTAGCAGATTTTCGTGACTCCTATCCAATTGAAATAAAAAAATCTCGGTAAAAATTTTTTCGATCTTCTGTGAAACTTGCATTAAAAATAAAATATCACGAGTTTAAAGAAGTTATTTATTTCAATTATTGATAGAGATTTCTCCAAAGTTTCATCCCTTAATATTTACTATAATTTTATAATGGCAGTGAAGACGACGTATTATGGGAAGATGACAAAAACAACGGCACGACGACCGCGGAATTAGAAGCAGACGAATCTGAGGCTTCAAAAACAAATGAAGTCTACAACGAGTTCCAGATTACCGATGACGACTCAGATGATGGCGAGTTTATAGGATTTTAGGGAAATTGTTTGAAAAGTTTGATTTATTTCCTTGATTGAAGATTTTCTTTCAATGGACAGACATTCAATATTTAAATTTTAGCAATTTCATTTTATATTTGTATTTCATTTTAACTGAAGACTTCGTACGGAAAAAACGAAAATTATTTAAAATCCATATCTGAGTATAAGTGGCTAATAAAGCCGAAATATCTTGTACTTACATCACTTATTCGTAAAAGTGCAATCTTTTTTTCATATTAAAAAGTTTTATTTTAATTAAAACACCTTGATGTTTAATAAATATTAGTTTTCACCTGTTTATTTTTCATTTTTCATCAAACATTCGTGGAGAGAAAAACATGAAATATTATGTACCCGTGTATAGGACGCATCCTACATTTTAGCTTCGAAAATTTGGAAAAAAAGTGCGTCCTATACGCGGGTCTTTTACGGTACTCAGAAAACTATTACTGTATTTACTCGCATGATGTGTGCCCTTGCCTACATTACACTCCTACTATTTTTCGGCCAGTTTCTTACGTCCACGATGCAATTCATTGGGTGCTCTCTTTAACGCACGACACCAACCAAACTAAATTTGAATTTACTTCAAAGTTTCTTGGATCACCCGTTAATATACAAGTACAAAAAAATTGCAGAGAAAATGTTTCAATTAACACTCTTGGTCAAGGGTGGATTAACGAATTTGCTGCCCTTAGGACCTTTGCCTATATATAAAACTTTTAAATCTTATTAAATGAGACATTTTTGTGTTAATTTACCTTCTATAGTTCATTTTCATTTGCAATTCAACATAGTATACCAAATAAGTATCTTATAATATAAAAGACAGTGTCACAATGTCACGTAATGCTTTTTGAAGCTTAATATCTCGCAAAAGACTGAACCGAATTTGATGAAATATTCAGGTTAGCATTATGATATAACAACAAAAGTTTTAATGTATCGGACTCGAGATCAAAGACCCAGGTTCGACTCCAGAAGATAATTTCCATTTCACATAAGGTAACACGTAAAATCAGTTTTACAATGTGCAGGCTTTCATTCTCTTTAAAATTAAAATTAGAAAGAATTGACCTACAATCTTCAGATATAAACCATTATAAAGTTTCTTATTCTGTTCATCTTTTTCCACCTACAATTCAAAATTTCTCAATGTAAACATTTAATTTACACAGTTTGAGGAAATGTATCCAGTTTAAGGGCACGTTGCCTTGCCTATCAATTCAATTGTTGGACCTCTATATTATATTGTTAATTCAATCCTTATTATGGGTATAAACGTGCTTTGAATGCTTTTAATAGGAGAGAGAGGGTGAGGCAGAGAGAGGTAGAGGGGGGAGCGAGAGGGAGGGGGGAGGGAGGGGGAGAGGGAGGGAAAGAGAGGCAACTATTTTAACTTTAACAAAAGATAGCCCGTGAACAACAAAATATTCACTGCAAATGTTGTATATGACAAAATATTTCATATGCAAAAGTGCGATATTAATTATTTTAAATGAAATTAATAATAATCTCTCTATAATTCTTCCGTTGATATTTCAATGGGCATTACACTAGTTATTAATAAGTGTTAAGTTACATATTTTTTAAATGCCACACCTAGAAATTTATCGCCCTAGGCAAGTGCCTATCCGTAAATATGACTCTGCTCTTGGGCATTAACAGGTTATGTTAAACATTGAAGTCAATAATTAAAAGGCGGGGTTTGGAGACTAGGGCGGGATGGATATTTGAGAATTAATAAAACCTCCTTAACCGTATAAGGTAGAATACTCAGAGCCGGTAAACGTTAGAAAAGAATAAAGAAAGAAAGAAAAAACTGTACTTACGTGTTTACGGGGAAAAAATCGGTACTTAGGTATTATAACCAGGACCCTTCGTAGTAAACAAATAATTAATTATATCCAATAATTCAACAATGATAACATTCAACCCTGACAACTCCTGCAGATAATACGTAACCTGCGAAGGGTCCTGGCTATAATACCTAAGTACCAAAATATCTCCTCGCTGGTGACCTGGCGTCATTTCCTCATATACTCAATCACTCTCACAAGAACTGTTATTGTTGGGAGCGCACCCACTCACTCACTCAGACAAGTAACAGACGGGAACTCTAAATATTCTGTAGGATGCTACATATACGTATTTTGTTTGAAACAAATTTTCGTAGAACCATCCATTTCGGAGATATTTAACTTTTTCATAATTTCCAGTATACAGCGCCGCCACCACGTAGCGGTGAATTCTGTAAACATATTCAACATATAATTTACGGCAATAAGGAAGACTAATCTTCTACGATACGAAATACTTTTTTTCTTATAATTGCTATTCATAATAATTTAAATATCTATAACCCAAACATGGAGAAAGTCGTGTTGGGCACAGATTTTTTTAAATAGGACAGAATTTGATGTAATACGGATGAGTCCAAGAGGTTAATGACTTATAATTACATATGAATTTGGTCTAAAGGACACATTTCTTAAAGAGTACACTGCGTCATTTATTTGTGAATTATTCAAATGGAGCAGTTTTTGGATATTTCCAAGAATTTCACATTTTATTAAGATAAGATAATTGAAAGGATAAGGATAAATTGATGTTGGTTAACATTTCGCAATCCATTGCCCTCTCCACTTGAATGAGACACTCCATATTTTTCTTCCTTTTTAATCTCTGGCTTGTGCATTAGATATCGTTCTTCGCATTTGGCGACACTTGGCTTATCTGTTTCTCTAATCTTATTTGCCCAGTGGAGATGCCCGTCAAAATTGACTAAATATTTAAAATATTATTCTTCCATTTCCTCCTCACTCTTTTTCCCCCTCCCTCCCATTCTCCCTCCCTCTCTCTCTCTCCCTCCCTCTCTCTCTCCCTCCCTCCCTCTCTCTCTCCCTCCCACTCTCCCTCCCACCCTCTCTCCCACTGTCTCTCTCTCTCCCTCTCCCACTCTCTCTCTCTCTCCCTCCCTCCCGCTCTCTCTTTCTCTCCCTCCCTTTCTCCCTCCCTCCCACTCTCTCCCTCCCTCTCTTTCTCTCCCTCCCTTTCTCACTCCCTCCCACTCTCTCCCTACCTCCCTCTCTCCCTCCCTCTCTCTTTCTCTCCCTTTCTCCCTCCCTCCCACTCTCTCCCTACCTCCCTCTCTCCCTCCCTCTCTCTTTCTCTCCCTTTCTCCCTCCCTCCCACTCTCTCCCTCCCTCCTTCCCCCCCTCTCTCCCTCTCTTTCTCCCTCCCTCCCACTCTCTCCCTCCCTCCCACTCTCTCCCTACCTCCCTCTCTCTCTCCCTCCCTCCTTCCTCCCCTCTCTCCCTCTCTTTCTCCCTCCCTCCCACTCTCTCCCTACCTCCCTCTCTCCCTCCCTTTCTCCCTCCCTCCTTCCTCCCCTCTCTCCCTCTCTTTCTCCCTCCCTCCCACTCTCTCCCTACCTCCCTCTCTCCCTCCCTTTCTCCCTCCCTCCTTCCTCCCCTCCCTCCCTCCCTCCTCCCTCCCTCCCTCCTTCCTCCCCTCCCTCCCTCCCTCCCTCCCTCTCTCTCTCTCTCCCTCTCTCCCTCCCTCCCTCCCTCTCTCTCTCCCTTCCTCTCTATCCACGACAGCTAAATTCTAAGCCCCTTTATCTTATACCGCCGGTGGTGCACATTCCTCGAAGGGCCACCCGGCATTACACTTGACACATGACGTATAACTTTGGCATGACCCGCGCAAAACATTCTGGCGCCACAGGCAAACATTTATTTCCGCGCTCTTACTCCAATCTAAATTACACTAAAAGTTTGATAGATGAAAATTTATTTTATTAATAATTACGGTTCTTTTCCTTTATATCCACACCTCTTAATTGTTTACTGATTATTTAGTAGTTGTTAAATGGGGTTTATTTATTCCTCCCTGCTACCGTGACACAATAACAATGGCTTCGTTGAGTTAATTTATACCTTGCTAACCAATGGCTGATCGGCCCGTCGCGACATTTACAAACCCGATCACCGGACAACGGGGAGGGATAGTTTTGTTCCAGCGATAGTGCCGGAGACGACAACTAAAATAAAAACAAAGTGAGCCTAAGGCTCGACAATAACCTCTCCATTTGCGGCGCAACAGTCAAGCGAGATATAATTCCTCTCCTCTCCTTTAAAGTAGGGACTACAGTATGGACGTCGTTTCAGAAGTAACTTATAATCTGTCATGGATTTCATAAGAATGACAATCGGAATTTAAAATGAGACACAAAGGAAGTGATTACACCTCCAAATTAACAGTCACAATGCTATCATAGTGCGAATTCGCTAAACAATTACGAGGAAATCGATCCAATCGCAATATTCTTAATATATTTAGTCAATGGAATATAAAAATTTAATAGACGAGGCTGAGACTTCGTGGAATTCCATCATAAAAGTATTGGATGTATTTTTTCATACGAATAATGCTTATGTGTAGAATTTTCGGGTATAAAAGATGAAGAATGGTTGCAAACTAAAAGATGATTGGCGAAATGAGAAACAAAAGATACCTCTTTAAATGAACTAAAATTACGTATATTTTGAATGTTTACAGAATTCACCGCTACATGGTGTTGGCGCTGTATACTGGTATTAAGATAAAGCGAAATATATCCGAAATGGATGGTTCCACGAAAATTAGTTTCAAACAAAGCTTGGAAGAAATATTATTCTCTACAACTTTGGTCCTTATGAAGATTACCAATAACGATGTTTTTAAGGAGATATTTAACGGAAACCGAAAAACCGGTTATTTATAAATAATTCCTAAACAATAACTCCTATAGAAAATTGTTTCAAATGAAAGTTGTAGGAAATTACATTCTCTATAACTTTTGTATAGAATTGTATATACAATAATGATGTTTGAACGAAGAAATATCGCAAAAACCGAATCGGGTTTCGAATAAACCTCGACTTCCGGTTATCCGTTATTGTCCAAAAACTAACCAGTTCTTTGTGCTCATGTTACAGTGTTATATATGAAGTTTAGTAACGATATGGCGCGTACCTTTTGAGTTAGAGCGCCCACATTAACATACACACGCAGACATCATTCCGAAAATATTCTAACGAATAAAATGATGTATTACAAGTGGACGTCCACTCCCGGATCTCATGTTTCGGTTCATCTTTTTCGACCCTATTTCGACTGCCCTTTTCATATTGGGGCCATCTGGAAGATTCTATAGGAGAAATATGTTCCGTTTCATATTAGAAATTCCCTGCCTTTCTAATTACAATATGCACATCCGATAATTTATAAAGATGCGCTCTGTGAAAGGGTTACAATTTTAAAATGTGCTCGTAGGAGCCCTACCGAGCCCGATGTGTATTATACATGGTAACAAATGCATAAAGCTTTTTACAGTACGTAAATAATTGATATTTTCGGACACATCTATAATAATAAATCGAACTTGCCGCTGCATTACGGAAGCACAGCTTTAACATATTTTCTTAACCAAGAATAATAATAATAATTTTATTATTTTCGGCTCTCGCCATAATTAAATACTCTGAATTTTTTATCACTGTCCTCGATTAATCCGTAGGCAATCTCGTGCGTAAATGGCGTCGTCGCAAACTTTTTCTTCATCCTCGCTATCCACCTCGGTGAAGTACTCATCCTACATGATAATGTCGTCTTCGGAATCATCAATGGCGTTTGAAAGGCAATACTTTTATAAGCCACGTTTACATCGTAAACTCTCTGACATATATCTCGAATGGAGGCAAGGCGAGAACTGTCTCGATGCCGATAATACCTAAGTGATAAATTACAGTGATCTTTTTACAGGAAATGATGTGCGAATTACACATGGCGATAAGGCCATTAATAGCAATTACAATATGCATATACTCTGGACCCATCTTATGTCAGTGCTCTTTAAAAAAGGCATCAGATTTTTATTGAATTTTATGAGAAAGAGACAGAAGTGAATGCGTTGAAGATGGTTATTAGTTAGGCTCATCAAAAAAATACTACGGAAAAATAATTTCATGTCCTCAATTTGTGACAGAAAAGATATTTGGTTATTACTTAAATGCGAGTAGGAACGGACCGAGACCTGTTAGTTTATTGCCTGTTTCGCACATACAAACTCAAAATCGAACTGCGAACGATGGCGCATTTATTATCGAGTCTTAACCACTTATAATCACTGTAAATGATAAAGACAGCGTTCCATTGAAATCGATATTCTTTTAAATGAGAGAAAATTGATCGCATCAAGGTGAAAACCAATAAAAATGACTAAAGGAAGGAGGCCATTTAAGAGATAACACGGGTTTCGAAATAACGACACTCGACTGTTAAAATGAAACGCAAAAGAACAGATAACACATCCAAAAGAAAAAGATAAATCTATCGGAGCGCGAATTCGACAAACAATTAGGACGAAATCGATCAAATCGCCATATTCTTAATATTATCTTTAGCCAATGAAATGTATAAATTTAACAGACGAGGCCGAGACTTCGTAGAATTCCATCATAATAGGACGTGATGCTTTTTCAATACGAATAATTCGTATAACGGTACATATATATTGATATTTTTACAGATATTATAAAATAAATCTCGACCGGTTTGGGTGAGTGATCACCATCATCAGGTACCAATTAATAATAAAACAAAGGCTCATATAATTAAATGGAGGGGTGGGTGGAAGGAGGGAAAGGGTCGTGCTTGTGGTTGGAAGTAAAGTAAAAGGGAATGGGGAGGAACTGGTGTTCGTTGACTAAATAAAATCCGGGTTGTGTTTCGCATGCAAAAATTCCATTTTTAAGTATTTAGCCTAAAAAATTGATCGTCTATTTGAATAATTTTGGAGGTCTAAAATGAAGAATGGCTGCAAACTAAAACATGTTTGGGGAAATGAGAATCGAAAGATTCTTTCTTCAAATGAACTAAAATGGTCATTTGTTCCTATTTGAAAGTTTCGCCCCGTTTGGCATATATAAATAGCATTACAGTCGTTACATTGTAATTTGTAAACTTCATGTGTTATGGTTTGCCATATTTTCCAAAGATTTAATTAGTATTGTTTTTCATATTGCTTTTATAAAAGTACGTTTAGTAAATTTTATCGGTTTTGAAAAAATATTATTAAGATACACCGATATCATAATGTGCCTACCACAAAATGTTACCATCACTTTTGAAATTATAAGAAAAAGATTAACGGAAGACGATATAGTTTTTAATTTCTGCAAATTTAGTGTAAGAGAATGTATTGTAATCGTGAGAAAAAAAATCTAATTCGGGATTTCTGGAGAAATGCATCTTTTGATGTCTCGTGATAAAGTTTTCAATATTTCACCAATTAAATACGTGTGTGATAGGAATGTTTTAGGCTCTATAACTCATAAACTGATAATCAAACCATCTCACAAATTTATACTTTTATTGTCAAATGAATATCAGAAAAGGATTTGGATGAAACTGTTAAAAACGGAAATGGAGGTTTATAATTATGACTATTTTTTTCCATGTACCTCTTTAAGAACACAAGTTAAGTAAATATTTGTTATTACAAATGTCGTAGTGCATGTAAATTTCTACAAGTTTCCTTTGAAGGATTTTTCATAAAACCGATTTTTGAAAAAGATATTTCGATCATACTTCTGAACTTATCCCTTCCTCCTTCTCAATCCCTCTCTCTCCCTATCTCTGTCTCCCTCTCTCTCTCCTCTTATCTCACACCTAATGGTATATAAGCTTCACATGATACGGCTCACTCTAGAGCAGAGGGAATCACTGAATGATATGACACAGATATATTTCTCCATGGGAATCTTCACAACCATTTTAAAAAGTATGTATTTGTATCGGACATCTTTAATTCACAAATCCATACTACGCTATACGCTTAAAATTAATTTGAAATTATTGTTTCGCAGGAAAGAAGCATTAATTAGCAGGGATCGTTAGGTGAGTCACATATATAATGATATTCTTTCTTATTATCTTATATCCATTATAAGAAATTCTTATATATATACAAGTGAATCTCAATTTTGATAGAGTGGTTATTTCTTATTTCTCGAAATTCAAGCCTCTTCATTTATTCAATATGTTATGTAATGCAGAATTATTGCATCATGCCTCCCTTTAAAGATTAATAACAAAACTCCAAGTATTTGGCTTATCTGCTACGAGTTTTTGTGATATTCTTTCTTATACGGATGTCAAATAATCTCGCCTCGTGGTGTTATTCATCGTGAAAACGTCATATTAACTTCGCAGTACTAATTTCCGCTATAGATTCTCAGTTGTATCGAACATTTCGTCTTTTTCTAGCGTTCCAAGTGATTTAGACAATATCTTAGTGTAGGGCGTGTCATCTCTAATAAACCCCATATTACTTAGACTTGTCTGAGAAATTGAAAACGTTTTTCTGCAGAGTTAAGTACACTGTGAGATGTGGAAGAACGCCATCCATTTTGATTACTGAAAATTGAGATGTCTCTATTAATTTTACGAAAGTATATTTTTATTCTTCTACATTATTTAGTATATGGGAGTTAGTATTGTATTTTTTAAACAATTCGGGAATTCAGCTAAAATACTACGTTTATAGTTCCTCTGAATGCGTTTTCTATATTTTTTCCATATTTTACGTGTGTTATGGGAATATTATAGACTCTCTAACCCTAAAATTGATAACTAAACCAGCGCATATCTTTATAATAAAATTTATATTACTAAATTAATCTCTAAATATATTTTGGGTGATGCTGTTAAGCAAAAATAGTTTTTCGAATATAATATCTATTTTTTTATGTTTTCCATTTTGAAATGTTCAGGCGCCATGTTTCCTTATAGATTATTTGAAACAGGGTTAATGAATCTAAATTTTCGTCAATGCAACATGTAAAAATCGCAAGAATAAAATTGTGTACTGTTTTAACCATCGAATATTTCTATAATATAAGTCTGTTTTAATTAATTAACTAAAATCTCACAGAAATTCCTTGTGAATAAAATAGTACCTTTCTTTCTACTAAATTACCCATTGTTATTAGTTTTAAATTGATTATAGCATTAGGATTTCAATTTGATTAAATAAGCAGTATTCCGGTAACAAAAAATTGGTCCAATCTTCAATTGCCTCTGATAATACTTTAAATAAATTTTGGAATAAAATGTACCTCAATATCGTTTAGCGTCCGCTCACCACTCTGGACTTCTCAGTTTCCGAAACAACAACTTTCAATAGTTTTAAATTGATTTTCTCTTAGAAATATATATACTTGAGTCAATTCAGTACAACTTCCACTTAACATACTGTAAATTCCAAAGTAACTCCTTTTATAATAGGTAATGCTAGCCTAAAATTAATTCATTCTGTAAAGTGAATAAATAAATTTCTTCCTTTAAACTATAATAGCCACTGTTATTAGATTTAAATGGATTATAAGCCTTAGAACTTACTCTGTATTAAATAATTACCAAAATTCCTTTTATAAAAACAAATCATTTCATTAAAAGATCCACTGTTGTTTCTTCGAAAATTGCCTGTTAACAGTTTTAAATGTCCTTTTAATTTTAATTGAATTTTAATTTATATTCGTTTCCAAACTTCGCCCATTGTTACGAAATTAATTCGAGGAATAACAATATAAATTCGTCAGCACGTATGGTTTACAGAGAATTTAATTTAAGAATGCTTTTTATTTCTAATTTTTCTAAAATGACACTGTTGGTACTTAAATTTTTTTTTATATTTACGTTAATATACTTATTTTCCACAAAACACGCCAATCTCCCCCCTTCCTTCCTCTCTCTCTCGTATTGAAGCACTCAAGGCACGCTTATTCCCAGAAGGATGTATATAGTAAGAATGATAATGGTCGACATAGCAACATCACGTTAAAATGGCGAGATTTCCACAAAATATGTAAATTAAACGTTTAACGTGGAATATTTCGAACTGTGGGCGAAAAAAGACGAACGGAATAAGAAACTTTATAAATTTTTCTTCAAAATGGTTCAAATCCGAAGGTCGTCTGTTGTATATACACGTTTAGGGGAAAACAAGACAGCACTCTCAATATTTCAAGATATACACACAAATGGCATAGCTATCCTTGGAAGCACTCATCCTGTCATACATTCTGCTGAAAAATTTATCACTTCATTAACTTCAAAGTTAAACAGTAATAGTAAGTCACGTTCTTCTATCCACTAAGCAAATTTTCTCATTTCATTTTTTCTTTGTAATTTTATATAATCATTTATGTATATCAGACTATATTCTCTCACTTTTATCCAAGTATATTTCTCTTAATTTTTTATAAGGTTATATTATTTAAATTTGTCATAAATTTGATAGGTATTTTCTTATTCTGTAATAACAAAGGCAATGTTGTGAAAGCTAATATAACCACATTTTCATTAACTGGGTAATATTTGTTTTGTATACATTTTTTTGTATATTTCTTGTTTTAGCTATCACAGCATCTTCATAAGATCGTTTTTATATGTATTTTCGAAATTGAAGCATATTGCCTTGAGTTGTTAGTATCAATATTCCCTATGACAGCATTACCTTCCCTATCTGTTATATAGTTTGACTCTATTGAATTTGACTGAATAAATTATATTGCGGCTGGATTCACCTTTGCTTTACAATTAGTTCAACGTGTGAATTTTTCATCAATTAGTGAATCTTAACCCATTAAAGCCCATTGGCAACTAAAGTTGCCACGCCACACTTTGTGTTAAAAATGATAACAATGTAACCGATAACTCTGAATCTGCAGAGGAAAAGAGAATAGACCTTACTTTGTATTATGGCTCAGGTTAAAATCTTTTATTTCGAACTGATTGCACCTGGTGTTCAGAAGAAACCAACCCTGCATAGCCTGTTAAGTACTGATTGTTACATCCTTCTACATAATGTAAGTTATAAACCATACTGTATGATTTATC
The DNA here is from genome assembly GCA_036926305.1 of Uropetala carovei. Lineage (NCBI taxonomy): Eukaryota > Metazoa > Arthropoda > Insecta > Odonata > Petaluridae > Uropetala > Uropetala carovei. The sequence goes on from JAXCHB010000459.1 coordinate 65,797, forward strand.
TTGGATATAGAAATGAATTATGAAAATTAAAATACGCCTTAGTACGTTTGGTTAAAAAGAAAATTCTAATATTCAATACATTTCTTTTTATTACTTTTTCAATATCTCTGGCAACTAAAGTTGCCAATGGGCATTTAGATAAACAGTTTTGGTGGAAAATACTATTATTCTTGGTATAGCAATATTTCCTCCGATGTGAAGCTATCCAAAATTGATACGATGGTAGTGTTAGGATTTATAACACTTCCTAACTAAATTTTGAAGTTAATTATGCAAGAGTTATTATTTTTTACATAATTACATAATACAAACGAACTCAAGCTTCAAAGCGCAAACGCCCCTCTTCACTAAAATGGGCTCCTGATGTTACAGAACTGACTTTAAAAATCTCTGAGCCTGAGTGCGATTACCGACCAAATGCAGAAGAAATAGTGAAGAGTCCCACCGAGGCTTTTAGGTGCTTCTTCACAGAGGATTTGTTTCAACACACTGGTGAAACAAACCGCTACGCTGCACAGAAACTCGTCCATGACTTAAATGCTACAGCCTCCAAAATTTTGACATTTGTTGGAGTGATGCTCTTGTCAGGATATCACACTCTTCCTTACAAGATTTATTGGAAACAGAACCCTGATATGCATGTGCCTATTGTCTCCGATGCAATTCGTCGTAATCACTTTGACGAACTCATGAGTTACGTTCATCTCGCTGACAATCAAGCTAATGATGGTACTGATCGCATGTATAAAGTTCGTCCTGTTTTTGACATGCTGAATTCTGGTTTCAAGCAAGTCAATCCTGGTCCAACGGTCAGCATCGATAGAGTATGATCCCATATTATAGAAGGCATGGAGCCAAAAAATTTATATGCGGAAAACCTATTCGGTTCAGGTTTAAGTTATGGGTTGCTGCTGAACCTTCAGGCTACATCCATCACGTTGAACCCTATTGTGGTGCTTCAACTCGACTCTCAGACACTGGCCTCGGTCAAGGAGGTGATGTTGTCCTTGGGCTCGTTGACCACATGAAGCTGAAAAAAGGATTGAGGCTGTACTTTGACAACCTCTTCACCTCCGTTGGATTGCTGCAAGAACTTAGTGCAAGGGTGGCACAGGAACTCTACGTAAAAATTACTGCAATGCTGCAAGGAAACTTCCCGATAAGAAGACTTGGAAGAAGTAAGTAGTACCTCTGCATCCAAATGAATGTTCCAAGACATTCCATAGAGCTTAAGAATTATTTTTACGTACTAGTTGTTTATAGCCAAATGGTATATACCTTCAAAAGATTACAATTTTTTATGAAATTTAACGAGAATTAAATTTTGTAATGTTTTTCAAGTAAACTGTCATTTTACAATAATGGTTTAAAAAATAAAAGCATTAAAAAGTGTATCTAACGTTTTGAGCATTTTATACAATTTTGATATCGTATCTTCCCAGTGGCAACTAAAGTTGCCACCCTAAAACTCATCGAAAATGTCATCGTAAACATTCCGTCGAAAAATATAATGATTCAGGTGTAGTATAGGTCAGGAAAACAAAGTTTCATGAAAAAATCTCTCCCACGGAATTACGGGCTTTAATGGGTTAATGCAGTAGATACATATATATATATATACACATACATGATGGACAATTCTATAGGACACTCTTGAACAGAATATGTAGAATTATAGAATCTTTTAAATATTCTAGACTTGCCGAGCCACTTAAAACCAAAATGAGGTAGAAAACTGATTGTTGCTGTTGGAGAAAGAATTCCAAATTAGTAGACCAACTTTTCGATTAGACCTAGAGAATTTTAATGCGATATTTGCTCAACAGACAGATAATTTGGATTTGTCAACGTAGTATTTGAGGAGATTCTACCTAATATAAATCATTTGACTTAATTAAGAGATTATACAGTTCAATTTCATTTTTATTTACAATTTTATTTTGTTTTTTTAATTAAATCCCTTCTAATTCCTGCAAATACCAGATAACACGTTCTCAGAGTCTCAAAAAATAAGGTCAATAATTGGATGCTGGATGCAAAGGCTAATTGCCAGAGGTGGAGATAATATCAATCCGGTTGTAATATATTTGGCTGTGCACCCCACATTACAGTATTTGTATCATTTCTCACAAAAGTGTTTTTGTGATTCTGTTATCAAAATGTTTTCACAGTGATAACGAATTCTGTGACATTATATATCAATGTGCTTTTTAATGTTTATTTAATTTTACGGAATGCAATTCATAAACATATAAAGTCCTGACATTTGTTTTCTAATAAGAATTATATATTAATAGGATTAGGTAATTATCCTTATTCACAGATATTTAAAGATGTTATTACAGATTTAGATGACTGTTACATTATATTGTTTGGAAATTCTACACTTTTGATGACTGCAATGTTTGAAATTTGTCTTTTAAAGCCAATTCTTTGGATCTTCATTCAATGTGGTATTTACAATGCTGTGTAAAGGTTATTTTTCATCATGTACTTCTCAAAATTTTTCAATTTTATTATTCCTGTTCCCATAAATATGAGGTTGTGGTTATATATTCTTTGAGTGGCTGAAAGAAAGAGGCTGTTATGTATTTTATAAAGACTGTATTATGGTTGCATTTCAAATGTGCACGCAGTTTTTTCATATGGCTTTATGTTCTTTTGTAGTGATGTTTTGGTGTCTGAAAATAATTCAATCTATCATTTCGTTATTTAAGCCTTTTAATCAAGGCCTTAAGAAGTTTGTTTGATTCAAAGGAACACTTTGCTTTATTTTGAATCACTCAGTGGCTTGTGCGTCCTGATATGAAAAGGTTATAGAGTAAGAGAAGAGAGTTCTAACTATCTAATTCTGTTTTATTGTCAATCTGCTGCATGTTTATGAGCCAAGAAATGGGATTTAGAATGTCCTATTTTTGTATGAGAATCCTATTGTGAATTGTTCATGTTTTCTTAAATATTTATGTTCTTCTAGAAGTTACAGTTTTTTAACAGTGCCAAATATTATACTGCCTTGTCTAATACATGTTCATAATGAGAAATGTTACATTTTGATCACATACAATTGTGAGCCAGGCAATTGTAAGCAATGATTTTAATTCAATGTTTATGTTTCAGTGGTAATTTTTAATAAAATATAATTATCTTGTAAAGTTTATCACTGAGACAATTATATCGATTATATCGATCAATTAATGAGCAAGAATGATTATTGGATGATTAAAAAAATAAAATAAATATTTAGTGTTTCATTGAATCTTTAGATTCCTACTTGAGTGCATGTGTGAGTGAGTGTTTCCGTCTGACAGGTCCCTGTCGTTGTCGAAAGACACATAAAACTGCAGACATCTTGTGTGATAAACTTCGCTACATATAAAAAGTAAAAAACGAAGTTGGAACTCAATTAGCGTCAAATTAAAGAAATTATAATGAACTCTACGAATGTTGATAAACTTCGCTACATATAAAAAGTAAAAAACGAAGTTGGAACTCAATTAGCGTCAAATTAAAGAAATTATAACAAACTCTACGAATGTTGATAAACTTCGCTACATATAAAAAGTAAAAAACGAAGTTGGAACACAATTAGCGTCAAATTAAAGAAATTATAACGAACTCTACGAATGTTGATAAACTTCGCTACATATAAAAAGTAAAAAACGAAGTGGAACTCAATTAGCGTCAAATTAAAGAAATTATAACGAACTCTACGAATGTTGATAAACTTCGCTACATATAAAAAGTAAAAAACGAAGTTGGACTCAATTAGCGTCAAATTAAAGAAATTATAACGAACTCTACGAATGTTGATAAACTTCGCTACATATAAAAAGTAAAAAACGAAGTTGGAACTCAATTAGCGTCAAATTAAAGAAATTATAACGAAATAAACTAATGTTGATAAACTTCGCTACATATAAAAAGTAAAAAACGAAGTTGGAACTCAATTAGCGTCAAATTAAAGAAATCATAACGAACTCTACGAATGTTGATAAACTTCGCTACATATAAAAAGTAAAAAACGAAGTTGGAACTCAATTAGCGTCAAATTAAAGAAATTATAACGAACTCTACGAATGTTGATAAACTTCGCTACATATAAAAAGTAAAAAACGAAGTTGGAACTCAATTAGCGTCAAATTAAAGAAATCATAACGAACTCTACGAATGTTGATAAACTTCGCTACATATAAAAAGTAAAAAACGAAGTTGGAACTCAATTAGCGTCAAATTAAAGAAATTATAACGAACTCTACGAATGTTGATAAACTTCGCTACATATAAAAAGTAAAAAACGAAGTTGGAACTCAATTAGCGTCAAATTAAAGAAATTATAATGAACTCTACGAATGTTGATAAACTTCGCTACATATAAAAAGTAAAAAACGAAGTTGGAACTCAATTAGCGTCAAATTAAAGAAATTATAACGAACTCTACGAATGTTGATAAACTTCGCTACATATAAAAAGAAAAAACGAAGTTGGAACTCAATTAGCGTCAAATTAAAGAAATTATAACGAACTCTACGAATGTTGATAAACTTCGCTACATATAAAAAGTAAAAAACGAAGTTGGAACTCAATTAGCGTCAAAGTAAAGAAATTATAACGAACTCTACGAATGTTGATAAACTTCGCTACATATAAAAAGTAAAAAACGAAGTTGAAACTCAATTAGCGTCAAATTAAAGAAATTATAACGAACTCTACGAATGTTGATAAACTTCGCTACATATAAAAAGTAAAAAACGAAGTTGGAACTCAATTAGCGTCAAATTAAAGAAATCATAACGAACTCTACGAATGTTGATAAACTTCGCTACATATAAAAAGTAAAAAACGAAGTTCGAACTCAATTTGCGTCAAATTAAAGAAATTATAACGAACTCTACGAATGTTGATAAACTTCGCTACATATAAAAAGTAAAAAACGAAGTTGGAACTCAATTAGCGTCAAATTAAAGAAATCATAACGAACTCTACGAATGTTGATAAACTTCGCTACGTATAAAAGTAAAAAACGAAGTTGGAACTCAATTAGCGTCAAATTAAAGAAATTATAACGAACTCTACGAATGTTGATAAACTTCGCTACATATAAAAAGTAAAAAACGAAGTTGGAACTCAATTAGCGTCAAATTAAAGAAATTATAATGAACTCTATGAATGTTGATAAACCTCGCTACATATAAAAAGTAAAAAACGAAATTGGAACTCAATTAGCGTCAAATTAAAGAAATTATAAGGAACTCTACGAATGTTGATAAACTTCGCTACATATAAAAAGTAAAAAACGAAGTTGGAACTCAATTAGCGTCAAATTAAAGAAATTATAACGAACTCTACGAATGTTGATAAACTTCGCTACATATAAAAAGTAAAAAACGAAGATGGAACTCAATTAGCGTCAAATTAAAGAAATTATAACGAACTCTACGAATGTTGATAAACTTCGCTACATATAAAAAGTAAAAAACGAAGTTGGAACTCAATTAGCGTCAAAGTAAAGAAATTATAACGAACTCTACGAATGTTGATAAACTTCGCTACATATAAAAAGTAAAAAACGAAGTTGGAACTCAATTAGCGTCAAATTAAAGAAATTATAACGAACTTTACGAATGTTGATAAACTTCGCTACATATAAAAAGTAAAAAACGAAGTTGGAACTCAATTAGCGTCAAATTAAAGAAATCATAACGAACTCTACGAATGTTGATAAACTTCGCTACATATAAAAAGTAAAAAACGAAGTTAGAACTCAATTTGCGTCAAATTAAAGAAATTATAACGAACTCTACGAATGTTTGTAAACTTCGCTACATATAAAAAGTAAAAAACGAAGTTGGAACTCAATTAGCTTAGAAATTAAAGAAATCATAACGAACTCTACGAATGTTGATAAACTTCGCTACATATAAAAAGTAAAAAAACGAAGTTGGAACTCAATTAGCGTCAAATTAAAGAAATTATAACGAACTCTACGAATGTTGATAAACTTCGCTACATAGAAAAAGTAAAAAACGAAGTTGGAACTCAATTAGCGTCAAATTAAAGAAATTATAACGAACTCTACGAATGTTGATAAACTTCGCTACATATAAAAAGTAAAAAACGAAGTTGGAACTCAATTAGCGTCAAATTAAAGAAATTATAACGATCTCTAAGAATGTTGATAAACTTCGCTACATATAAAAAGTAAAAAACGAAGTTGGAACTCAATTAGCGTCAAATTAAAGAAATTATAACGAACTCTACGAATGTTGATAAACTTCGCTACATATAAAAAGTAAAAAACGAAGTTGGAACTCAATTAGCGTCAAATTAAAGAAATTATAACGAACTCTACGAATGTTGATAAACTTCGCTACATATAAAAAGTAAAAAACGAAGTTGGAACTCAATTAGCGTCAAATTAAAGAAATTATAACGAACTCTACGAATGTTGATAAACTTCGCTACATATAAAAAGTAAAAAACGAAGTTGGAACTCAATTAGAGTCAAATTAAAGAAATCATAACGAACTCTACGAATGTTGATAAACTTCGCTACATATAAAAAGTAAAAAAGAAGTTGGACTCAATTAGCGTCAAATTAAAGAAATCATAACGAACTCTACGAATGTTGATAAACTTCGCTACATACAAAAAGTAAAAAACGAAGTTGGAACTCAATTATCGTCAAATTAAAGAAATTATAACGAACTCTTCGAATGTTGATAAACTTCGCTACATATAAAAAGTAAAAAACGATGTTGGAACTCAATTAGCGTCAAATTAAAGAAATTATAACGAACTCTACGAATGTTGATAAACTTCGCTACATAGAAAAAGTAAAAAACGAAGTTGGAACTCAATTAGCGTCAAATTAAAGAAATTAGAACGAACTCTACGAATGTTGATAAACTTCGCTACATATAAAAAGTAAAAAACGAAGTTAGAACTCAATTTGCGTCAAATTAAAGAAATTATAACGAACTCTACGAATGTTGATAAACTTCGCTACATATAAAAAGTAAAAAACGAAGTTGGAACTCAATTAGCTTCAAATTAAAGAAATCATAACGAACTCTACGAAAGTTGATAAACTTCGCTACATATAATAAGTAAAAAACGAAGTTGAACTCAATTAGCGTCAAATTAAAGAAATCATAACGAACTCTACGAATGTTGATAAACTTCGCTACATATAAAAAGTAAAAAACGAAGTTGGAACACAATTAGCGTCAAATTAAAGAAATTATAACGAACTCTACGAATGTTGATAAACTTCGCTACATATAAAAAGTAAAAAACGAAGTTGGAACTCAATTAGCGTCAAATTAAAGAAATCATAACGAACTCTACGAATGTTGATAAACTTCGCTACATATAAAAAGTAAAAAACGAAGTTGGAACTCAATTAGCGTCAAATTAAAGAAATTATAACGAACTCTACGAATGTTGATAAACTTCGCTACATATAAAAAGTAAAAAACGAAGTTGGAACTCAATTAGCGTCAAATTAAAGAAATTATAACGAACTCTACGAATGTTGATAAACTTCGCTACATATAAAAAGTAAAAAACGAAGTTGGAACTCAATTAGCGTCAAATTAAAGAAATTATAACGAACTCTACGAATGTTGATAAACTTCGCTACATATAAAAAGTAAAAAACGAAGTTGGAACTCAATTAGCGTCAAATTAAAGAAATTATAACGAACTCTACGAATGATGATAAACTTCGCTACATATAAAAAGTAAAAAACGAAGTTGGAACTCAATTAGCGTGAAATTAAAGAAATTATAACGAACTCTACGAATGTTGATAAACTTCGCTACATATAAAAAGTAAAAAACGAAATTGGAACTCAATTAGCCTCAAATTAAAGAAATCATAACGAACTCTACGAATGTTGATAAACTTCGCTACATATAAAAAGTAAAAAACGAAGTTGGAACTCAATTAGCGTCAAATTAAAGAAATTATAACGAACTCTACGAATGTTGATAAACTTCGCTACATATAAAAAGTAAAAAACGAAGTTGGAACTCAATTAGCGTCAAATTAAAGAAATTATAACGATCTCTAAGAATGTTGATAAACTTCGCTACATATAAAAAGTAAAAAACGAAGTTGGAACTCAATTAGCGTCAAATTAAAGAAATTATAACGAACTCTACGAATGTTGATAAACTTCGCTACATATAAAAAGTAAAAAACGAAGTTGGAACTCAATTAGCGTCAAATTAAAGAAATTATAACGAACTCTACGAATGTTGATAAACTTCGCTACATATAAAAAGTAAAAAACGAAGTTGGAACTCAATTAGCGTCAAATTAAAGAAATTATAACGAACTCTACGAATGTTGATAAACTTCGCTACATATAAAAAGTAAAAAACGAAGTTGGAACTCAATTAGAGTCAAATTAAAGAAATCATAACGAACTCTACGAATGTTGATAAACTTCGCTACATATAAAAAGTAAAAAAGAAGTTGGACTCAATTAGCGTCAAATTAAAGAAATCATAACGAACTCTACGAATGTTGATAAACTTCGCTACATACAAAAAGTAAAAAACGAAGTTGGAACTCAATTATCGTCAAATTAAAGAAATTATAACGAACTCTTCGAATGTTGATAAACTTCGCTACATATAAAAAGTAAAAAACGATGTTGGAACTCAATTAGCGTCAAATTAAAGAAATTATAACGAACTCTACGAATGTTGATAAACTTCGCTACATAGAAAAAGTAAAAAACGAAGTTGGAACTCAATTAGCGTCAAATTAAAGAAATTAGAACGAACTCTACGAATGTTGATAAACTTCGCTACATATAAAAAGTAAAAAACGAAGTTAGAACTCAATTTGCGTCAAATTAAAGAAATTATAACGAACTCTACGAATGTTGATAAACTTCGCTACATATAAAAAGTAAAAAACGAAGTTGGAACTCAATTAGCTTCAAATTAAAGAAATCATAACGAACTCTACGAATGTTGATAAACTTCGCTACATATAAAAAGTAAAAAAACGAAGTTGGAACTCAATTAGCGTCAAATTAAAGAAATTATAACGAACTCTACGAATGTTGATAAACTTCGCTACATATAAAAAGTAAAAAACGAAGTTGGAACTCAATTAGCGTCAAATTAAAGAAATTATAATGAACTCTATGAATGTTGATAAACTTCGCTACATATAAAAAGTAAAAAACGAAGTTGGAACTCAATTAGCGTCAAATTAAAGAAATTATAACGAACTCTACGAATGTTGATAAACTTCGCTACATATAAAAAGTAAAAAAACGAAGTTGGAACTCAATTAGCGTCAAATTAAAGAAATTATAACGAACTCTACGAATGTTGAAAAACTTCGCTACATATAAAAAGTAAAAAACGAAGTTGGAACTCAATTAGCGTCAAATTAAAGAAATTATAACGAACTCTACGAATGTTGATAAACTTCGCTACATATAAAAAGTAAAAAACGAAGTTGGAACTCAATTAACGTCAAATTAAAGAAATTAGAACGAACTCTACGAATGTTGATAAACTTCGCTACATATAAAAAGTAAAAAACGAAGTTGGAACTCAATTAGCGTCAAATGAAAGAATATATAACGAACTCTACGAATGTTGATAAACTTCGCTACATATAAAAAGTAAAAAACGAAGTTGGAACTCAATTAGCGTCAAATTAATGAAATTATAACGAACTCTACGAATGTTGATAAACTTCGCTACATATAAAAAGTAAAAAACGAAGTTGGAACTCAATTAGCGTCAAATTAAAGAAATTATAACGAACTCTACGAATGTTGACAAACTTCGCTACATATAAAAAGTAAAAAACGAAGTTGGAACTCAATTAGCGTCAAATTAAAGAAATTATAACGAACTCTACGAATGTTGATAAACTTCGCTACATAAAAAAAGTAAAAAACGAAGTTGGAACTCAATTAGCGTCAAATTAAAGAAATTATAACGAACTCTACGAATGTTGATAAACTTCGCTACATATAAAAAGTAAAAAATGAAGTTGGACTCAATTAGCGTCACATTAAAGAAATTATAACGAACTCTACGTATGTTGATAAACTTCGCTACATATAAAAAGTAAAAAACGAAGTTGGAACTCAATTAGCGTCAAATTAAAGAAATCATAACGAACTCTACGAAAGTTGATAAACTTCGCTACATATAATAAGTAAAAAACGAAGTTGGAACTCAATTAGCGTCAAATTAAAGAAATCATAACGAACTCTACGAATGTTGATAAACTTCGCTACATATAAAAAGTAAAAAACGAAATTGGAACTCAATTAGCCTCAAATTAAAGAAATCATAACGAACTCTACGAATGTTGATAAACTTCGCTACATATAAAAAGTAAAAAACGAAGTTGGAACTCAATTAGCGTCAAATTAAAGAAATCATACCGAACTCTACGAATGTTGATAAACTTCGCTACATATAAAAAGTAAAAAACGAAGTTGGAACTCAATTAGCGTCAAATTAAAGAAATTATAACGAACTCTACGAATGTTGATAAACTTCGCTACATATAAAAAGTAAAAAAACGAAGTTGGAACTCAATTAGCGTCAAATTAAAGAAATTATAACGAACTCTACGAATGTTGAAAAACTTCGCTACATATAAAAAGTAAAAAACGAAGTTGGAACTCAATTAGCGTCAAATTAAAGAAATTATAACGAACTCTACGAATGTTGATAAACTTCGCTACATATAAAAAGTAAAAAACGAAGTTGGAAGTCAATTAACGTCAAATTAAAGAAATTAGAACGAACTCTACGAATGTTGATAAACTTCGCTACATATAAAAAGTAAAAAACGAAGTTGGAACTCAATTAGCGTCAAATTAAAGAAATTATAACGAACTCTACGAATGTTGATAAACTTCGCTACATATAAAAAGTAAAAAACGAAGTTGGAACTCAATTAGCGTCAAATTAAAGAAATTATAACGAACTCTACGAATGTTGATAAACTTCGCTACATATAAAAAGTAAAAAACGAAGTTGGAACTCAATTAGAGTCAAATTAAAGAAATCATAACGAACTCTACGAATGTTGATAAACTTCGCTACATATAAAAAGTAAAAAAGAAGTTGGACTCAATTAGCGTCAAATTAAAGAAATCATAACGAACTCTACGAATGTTGATAAACTTCGCTACATACAAAAAGTAAAAAACGAAGTTGGAACTCAATTATCGTCAAATTAAAGAAATTATAACGAACTCTACGAATGTTGATAAACTTCGCTACATATAAAAAGTAAAAAACGATGTTGGAACTCAATTAGCGTCAAATTAAAGAAATTATAACGAACTCTACGAATGTTGATAAACTTCGCTACATAGAAAAAGTAAAAAACGAAGTTGGAACTCAATTAGCGACAAATTAAAGAAATTAGAACGAACTCTACGAATGTTGATAAACTTCGCTACATATAAAAAGTAAAAAACGAAGTTAGAACTCAATTTGCGTCAAATTAAAGAAATTATAACGAACTCTACGAATGTTGATAAACTTCGCTACATATAAAAAGTAAAAAACGAAGTTGGAACTCAATTAGCTTCAAATTAAAGAAATCATAACGAACTCAACGAATGTTGATAAACTTCGCTACATATAAAAAGTAAAAAAACGAAGTCGGAACTCAATTAGCGTCAAATTAAAGAAATTATAACGAACTCTACGAATGTTGATAAACTTCGCTACATATAAAAAGTAAAAAACGAAGTTGGAACTCAATTAGCGTCAAATTAAAGAAATTATAATGAACTCTATGAATGTTGATAAACTTCGCTACATATAAAAAGTAAAAAACGAAGTTGGAACTCAATTAGCGTCAAATTAAAGAAATTATAACGAACTCTACGAATGTTGATAAACTTCGCTACATATAAAAAGTAAAAAAACGAAGTTGGAACTCAATTAGCGTCAAATTAAAGAAATTATAACGAACTCTACGAATGTTGAAAAACTTCGCTACATATAAAAAGTAAAAAACGAAGTTGGAACTCAATTAGCGTCAAATTAAAGAAATTATAACGAACTCTACGAATGTTGATAAACTTCGCTACATATAAAAAGTAAAAAACGAAGTTGGAACTCAATTAACGTCAAATTAAAGAAATTAGAACGAACTCTACGAATGTTGATAAACTTCGCTACATATAAAAAGTAAAAAACGAAGTTGGAACTCAATTAGCGTCAAATGAAAGAATATATAACGAACTCTACGAATGTTGATAAACTTCGCTACATATAAAAAGTAAAAAACGAAGTTGGAACTCAATTAGCGTCAAATTAATGAAATTATAACGAACTCTACGAATGTTGATAAACTTCGCTACATATAAAAAGTAAAAAACGAAGTTGGAACTCAATTAGCGTCAAATTAAAGAAATTATAACGAACTCTACGAATGTTGATAAACTTCGCTACATATAAAAAGTAAAAAACGAAGTTGGAACTCAATTAGCGTCAAATTAAAGAAATTATAACGAACTCTACGAATGTTGATAAACTTCGCTACATATAAAAAGTAAAAAACGAAGTTGGAACTCAATTAGAGTCAAATTAAAGAAATCATAACGAACTCTACGAATGTTGATAAACTTCGCTACATATAAAAAGTAAAAAAGAAGTTGGACTCAATTAGCGTCAAATTAAAGAAATCATAACGAACTCTACGAATGTTGATAAACTTCGCTACATACAAAAAGTAAAAAACGAAGTTGGAACTCAATTATCGTCAAATTAAAGAAATTATAACGAACTCTACGAATGTTGATAAACTTCGCTACATATAAAAAGTAAAAAACGATGTTGGAACTCAATTAGCGTCAAATTAAAGAAATTATAACGAACTCTACGAATGTTGATAAACTTCGCTACATAGAAAAAGTAAAAAACGAAGTTGGAACTCAATTAGCGACAAATTAAAGAAATTAGAACGAACTCTACGAATGTTGATAAACTTCGCTACATATAAAAAGTAAAAAACGAAGTTAGAACTCAATTTGCGTCAAATTAAAGAAATTATAACGAACTCTACGAATGTTGATAAACTTCGCTACATATAAAAAGTAAAAAACGAAGTTGGAACTCAATTAGCTTCAAATTAAAGAAATCATAACGAACTCAACGAATGTTGATAAACTTCGCTACATATAAAAAGTAAAAAAACGAAGTCGGAACTCAATTAGCGTCAAATTAAAGAAATTATAACGAACTCTACGAATGTTGATAAACTTCGCTACATATAAAAAGTAAAAAACGAAGTTGGAACTCAATTAGCGTCAAATTAAAGAAATTATAATGAACTCTATGAATGTTGATAAACTTCGCTACATATAAAAAGTAAAAAACGAAGTTGGAACTCAATTAGCGTCAAATTAAAGAAATTATAACGAACTCTACGAATGTTGATAAACTTCGCTACATATAAAAAGTAAAAAAACGAAGTTGGAACTCAATTAGCGTCAAATTAAAGAAATTATAACGAACTCTACGAATGTTGAAAAACTTCGCTACATATAAAAAGTAAAAAACGAAGTTGGAACTCAATTAGCGTCAAATTAAAGAAATTATAACGAACTCTACGAATGTTGATAAACTTCGCTACATATAAAAAGTAAAAAACGAAGTTGGAACTCAATTAACGTCAAATTAAAGAAATTAGAACGAACTCTACGAATGTTGATAAACTTCGCTACATATAAAAAGTAAAAAACGAAGTTGGAACTCAATTAGCGTCAAATGAAAGAATATATAACGAACTCTACGAATGTTGATAAACTTCGCTACATATAAAAAGTAAAAAACGAAGTTGGAACTCAATTAGCGTCAAATTAATGAAATTATAACGAACTCTACGAATGTTGATAAACTTCGCTACATATAAAAAGTAAAAAACGAAGTTGGAACTCAATTAGCGTCAAATTAAAGAAATTATAACGAACTCTACGAATGTTGACAAACTTCGCTACATATAAAAAGTAAAAAACGAAGTTGGAACTCAATTAGCGTCAAATTAAAGAAATTATAACGAACTCTACGAATGTTGATAAACTTCGCTACATAAAAAAAGTAAAAAACGAAGTTGGAACTCAATTAGCGTCAAATTAAAGAAATTATAACGAACTCTACGAATGTTGATAAACTTCGCTACATATAAAAAGTAAAAAATGAAGTTGGACTCAATTAGCGTCACATTAAAGAAATTATAACGAACTCTACGAATGTTGATAAACTTCGCTACATATAAAAAGTAAAAAACGAAGTTGGAACTCAATTAGCGTCAAATTAAAGAAATCATAACGAACTCTACGAAAGTTGATAAACTTCGCTACATATAATAAGTAAAAAACGAAGTTGGAACTCAATTAGCGTCAAATTAAAGAAATCATAACGAACTCTACGAATGTTGATAAACTTCGCTACATATAAAAAGTAAAAAACGAAGTTGGAACTCAATTAGCGTCAAATTAAAGAAATTATAACGAACTCTACGAATGTTGATAAACTTCGCTACATATAAAAAGTAAAAAACGAAGTTGGAACTCAAGTAGCGTCAAATTAAAGAAATCATACCGAACTCTACGAATGTTGATAAACTTCGCTACATATAAAAAGTAAAAAACGAAGTTGGAACTCAATTAGCGTCAAATTAAAGAAATTATAACGAACTCTACGAATGTTGATAAACTTCGCTACATATAAAAAGTAAAAAAACGAAGTTGGAACTCAATTAGCGTCAAATTAAAGAAATTATAACGAACTCTACGAATGTTGATAAACTTCGCTACATATAAAAAGTAAAAAACGAAGTTGGAACTCAATTAGCGTCAAATTAAAGAAATTATAACGAACTCTACGAATGTTGATAAACTTCGCTACATATAAAAAGTAAAAAACGAAGTTGGAACTCAATTAGCGTCAAATTAAAGAAATTATAACGAACTCTACGAATGATGATAAACTTCGCTACATATAAAAAGTAAAAAACGAAGTTGGAACTCAATTAGCGTGAAATTAAAGAAATTATAACGAACTCTACGAATGTTGATAAACTTCGCTACATATAAAAAGTAAAAAACGAAGTTGGAACTCAATTAGCCTCAAATTAAAGAAATCATAACGAACTCTACGAATGTTGATAAACTTCGCTACATATAAAAAGTAAAAAACGAAGTTGGAACTCAATTAGCGTCAAATTAAAGAAATTATAACGAACTCTACGAATGTTGATAAACTTCGCTACATATAAAAAGTAAAAAACGAAGTTGGAACTCAATTAGCGTCAAATTAAAGAAATTATAACGATCTCTAAGAATGTTGATAAACTTCGCTACATATAAAAAGTAAAAAACGAAGTTGGAACTCAATTAGCGTCAAATTAAAGAAATTATAACGAACTCTACGAATGTTGATAAACTTCGCTACATATAAAAAGTAAAAAACGAAGTTGGAACTCAATTAGCGTCAAATTAAAGAAATTATAACGAACTCTACGAATGTTGATAAACTTCGCTACATATAAAAAGTAAAAAACGAAGTTGGAACTCAATTAGCGTCAAATTAAAGAAATTATAACGAACTCTACGAATGTTGATAAACTTCGCTACATATAAAAAGTAAAAAACGAAGTTGGAACTCAATTAGAGTCAAATTAAAGAAATCATAAAGAACTCTTCGAATGTTGATAAACTTCGCTACATATAAAAAGTAAAAAAGAAGTTGGACTCAATTAGCGTCAAATTAAAGAAATCATAACGAACTCTACGAATGTTGATAAACTTCGCTACATACAAAAAGTAAAAAACGAAGTTGGAACTCAATTATCGTCAAATTAAAGAAATTATAACGAACTCTACGAATGTTGATAAACTTCGCTACATATAAAAAGTAAAAAACGATGTTGGAACTCAATTAGCGTCAAATTAAAGAAATTATAACGAACTCTACGAATGTTGATAAACTTCGCTACATAGAAAAAGTAAAAAACGAAGTTGGAACTCAATTAGCGTCAAATTAAAGAAATTAGAACGAACTCTACGAATGTTGATAAACTACGCTACATATAAAAAGTAAAAAACGAAGTTGGAACTCAATTAGCGTCAAATTAAAGAAATTATAACGAACTCTACGTATGGTGATAAACTTCGCTACATATAAAAAGTAAAAAACGAAGTTGGAACTCAATTAGCGTCAAATTAAAGAAATTATAACGAACTCTACGAATGTTGATAAACTTCGCTACATATAAAAAGTAAAAAACGAAGTTGGAACTCAATTAGCGTCAAATTAAAGAAATTATAACGAACTCTAAGAATGTTGATAAACTTCGCTACATATAAAAAGTAAAAAACGAAGTTGGTACTCAAAAAGCGTCAAATTAAAGAAATTATAACGAACTCTACGAATGTTGATAAACTTCGCTACATATAAAAAGTAAAAAACGAAGTTGGAACTCAATTAGCGTCAAATTAAAGAAATTATAACGAACTCTACGAATGTTGATAAACTTCGCTACATATAAAAAGTAAAAAACGAAGTTGGAACTCAATTAACGTCAAATTAAAGAAATCATAACGAACTCTACGAATGTTGATAAACTTCGCTACATATAAAAAGTAAAAAACGAAGTTGGAACTCAATTATGGTCAAATTAAAGAAATTATAACGAACTCTACGAATGTTGATAAACTTCGCTACATATAAAAAGTAAAAAACGAAGTTGGAACTCAATTAGCGTCAAATTAAAGAAATTATAACGAACTCTACGAATGTTGATAAACTTCGCTACATATAAAAAGTAAAAAACGAAGTTGGAACTCAATTAGCGTCAAATTAAAGAAATTATAACGAACTCTACGAATGTTGATAAACTTCGCTACATATAAAAAGTAAAAAACGAAGTTGGAACTCAATTAGCGTCAAATTAAAGAAATTATAACGAACTCTACGAATGTTGATAAACTTCGCTACATATAAAAAGTAAAAAACGAAGTTGGAACTCAATTAGCGTCAAATTAAAGAAATCATAACGAACTCTACGAATGTTGATAAACTTCGCTACATATAAAAAGTAAAAAACGAAGTTGGACTCAATTAGCGTCAAATTAAAGAAATCATAACGAACTCTACGAATTTTGATAAACTTCGCTACATATAAAAAGTAAAAAACGAAGTTGGAACTCAATTAGCGTCAAATTAAAGAAATCATAACGAACTCTACGAATGTTGATAAACTTCGCTACATATAAAATGTAAAAAACGAAGTTGGAACTCAATTAGCGTCAAATTAAAGAAATCATAACGAACTCTACGAATGTTGATAAACTTCGCTACATATAAAAAGTAAAAAACGAAGTTGGAACTCAATTATCGTCAAATTAAAGAAATCATAACGAACTCTACGAATGTTGATAAACTTCGCTACATATAAAAAGTAAAAAACGATGTTGGAACTCAATTAGCGTCAAATTAAAGAAATTATAACGAACTCTACGAATGTTGATAAACTTCGCTACATATAAAAAGTAAAAAAAGAAGTTGGAACTCAATTAGCGTCAAATTAAAGAAATTATAACGAACTCTACGAATGTTGATAAACTTCGCTACATATAAAAAGTAAAAAACGAAGTTGGAACTCAATTAGCGTCAAATTAAAGAAATTACAACGAAATATACGAATGTTGATAAACTTCGCTACATATAAAAAGTAAAAAAACGAAGTTGGAACTCAATTAGCGTCAAATTAAAGAAATTATAACGAACTCTACGAATGTTGATAAACTTCGCTACATATAAAAAGTAAAAAACGAAGTTGGAACTCAATTAGCGTCAAATTAAAGAAATTATAATGAACTCTACGAATGTTGATAAACTTCGCTACATATAAAAAGTAAAAAACGAAGATGGAACTCAATTAGCGTCAAATTAAAGAAATTATAACGAACTCTACGAATGTTGATAAACTTCGCTACATATAAAAAGTAAAAAACGAAGTTGGAACTCAATTAGCGTCAAATTAAATAAATCATAACGAACTCTACGAATGTTGATAAACTTCGCTACATATAAAAAGTAAAAAACGAAGTTGGAACTCAATTAGCGTCAAATTAAAGAAATTATAACGAACTCTACGAATGTTGATAAACTTCGCTACATATAAAAAGTAAAAAACGAAGTTGGAACTCAATTAGCGTCAAATTAAAGAAATTATAACGAACTCTACGAATGTTGATAAACTTCGCTACATATAAAAAGTAAAAAACGAAGTTGGAACTCAATTAGCGTCAAATTAAAGAAATCATAACGAACTCTACGAATGTTGATAAACTTCGCTACATATAAAAAGTAAAAAACAAAGTTGGAACTCAATTAGCGTCAAATTAAAGAAATTATAACGAACTCTACGAATGTTGATAAACTTCGCTACATATAAAAAGTAAAAAACGAAGTTGGACACAATTAGCGTCAAATTAAAGAAATTATAACGAACTCTACGAATGTTGATAAACTTCGCTACATATAAAAAGTAAAAAACGAAGTTGGAACTCAATTAGCGTCAAATTAAAGAAATTATAACGAAATAAACTAATGTTGATAAACATCGCTACATATAAAAATAAAAAACGAAGTTGGAACTCAATTAGCGTCAAATTAAAGAAATTACAACGAAATATACGAATGTTGATAAACTTCGCTACATATAAAAAGTAAAAACGAAGTTGGAACTCAATTAGCGTCAAATTAAAGAAATTATAACGAACTCTACGAATGTTGATAAACCTCGCTACATATAAAAAGTAAAAAACGAAGTTGGAACTCAATTAGCGTCAAATTAAAGAAATTATAACGAACTCTACGAATGTTGATAAACTTCGCTACATATAAAAAGTAAAAAACGAAGTTGGAACTCAATTAGCGTCAAATTAAAGAAATTACAACGAAATATACGAATGTTGATAAACTTCGCTACATATAAAAACTAAAAAAACGAAGTTGGAACTCAATTAGCGTCAAATTAAAGAAATTACAACGAAATATACGAATGTTGATAAACTTCGCTACATATAAAAAGTAAAAAACGAAGTTGGAACTCAATCAGCGTCAAATTAAAGAAATTATAAGGAACTCTACGAATGGTGATAAACTTCGCTACATATAAAAAGTAAAAAACGAAGTTGGAACTCAATTAGCGTCAAATTAAAGAAATTATAACGAACTCTACGAATGTTGATAAACTTCGCTACATATAAAAAGTAAAAAACGAAGTTGGAACTCAATTAGCGTCAAATTAAAGAAATTATAACGAACTCTAGGAATGTTGATAAACTTCGCTACATATAAAAAGTAAAAAACGAAGTTGGAACTCAATTACCGTCAAAATAAGGAATTATAACGAACTCTACGAATGTTGATAAAATTCGCTACATGTAAAAAGTAAAAAACGAAGTTGGAACTCAATTAGCGTCAAATTAAAGAAATTATAATGAACTCTACGAATGTTGATAAACTTCGCTACATATAAAAAGTAAAAAACGAAGTTGGAACTCAATTAGCGTCAAATTAAAGAAATTATAACGAACTCTACGAATGTTGATAAACTTCGCTACATATAAAAAGTAAAAAACGAAGTTGGAACTCAATTAGCGTCAAATTAAAGAAATCATAACGAACTCTACGAATGTTGATAAACTTCGCTACATATAAAAAGTAAAAAACGAAGTTGGAACTCAATTAGCGTCAAATTAAAGAAATTATAACGAACTCTACGAATGTTGATAAACTTCGCTACATATAAAAAGTAATGAACGAAGTTGGAACTCAATTAGCGTCAAATTAAAGAAATCGTAACGAACTCTACGAATGTTGATAAACTTCGCTACATGTAAAAAGTAAAAAACGAAGTTGGAACTCAATTAGCGTCAAATTAAAGAAATTATAACGAACTCTACGAATGTTGATAAACTTCGCTACATATAAAAAGTAAAAAACGAAGTTGGAACTCAATTAGCGTCAAATTAAAGAAATTATAACGAACTCTAGGAATGTTGATAAACTTCGCTACATATAAAAAGTAAAAAACGAAGTTGGAACTCAATTACCGTCAAATTAAAGGAATTATAACGAACTCTACGAATGTTGATAAACTTCGCTACATATAAAAAGTAAAAAACGAAGTTGGAACTCAATTAGCGACAAATTAAAGAAATCATAACGAACTCTACGAATGTTGATAAACTTCGCTACATATAAAAAGTAAAAAACGAAGTTGGAACTCAATTAGCGTCAAATTAAAGAAATTATAACGAACTCTACGAATGTTGATAAACTTCGCTACATATAAAAAGTAAAAAACGAAGTTGGAACTCAATTAGCGTCAAATAAAAAAATTATAACGAACTCTACGAATATTGATAAACTTCGCTACATATAAAAATTAAAAAACGAAGTTGGAACTCAATTAGCGTCAAATTAAAGAAATCATAACGACCTTTACGAATGTTGATAAACTTCGCTACATATAAAAAGTAAAAAACGAAGTTGGAACTCAATTAGCGTCAAATTAAAGAAATTATAACGAACTCTACGAATGCTGATAAACTTCGCTACATATAAAAAGTAAAAAACGAAGTTGGAACTCAATTAGCGTCAAATTAAAGAAATTATAACGAACTCTACGAATGTTGATAAACTTCGCTACATATAAAAAGTAAAAAACGAAGTTGGAACTCAATTAGCGTCGAATTAAAGAAATTATAACGAACTCTACGAATGTTGATAAACTTCGCTACATATAAAAAGTAAAAAACGAAGTTGGAACTCAATTAGCGTCAAATTAAAGAAATTATAACGAATTCTACGAATGTTGATAAATTCGCTACATATAAAAAGTAAAAAACAAAGTTGGAACTCAATTAGCGTCAAATTAAAGAAATTATAACGAACTCTACGAATGTTGATAAACTTCGCTACATATAAAAAGTAAAAAACGAAGTTGGAACTGAATTAGAGTCAAATTAAAGAAATTATAACGAACTCTACGAATGTTGATAAACTTCGCTACGTATAAAAAGTAAAAAACGAAGTTGGAACTCAATTAGCGTCAAATTAAAGAAATTATAACGAATTCTACGAATGTTGATAAATTCGCTACATATAAAAAGTAAAAAACGAAGTTGGAACTCAATTAGCGTCAAATTAAAGAAATTATAACGAACTCTACGAATGTTGATAAACTTCGCTACATATAAAAAGTAAAAAACGAAGTTGGAACTCAATTAGCGTCAAATTAAAGAAATTATAACGAACTCTACGAATGCTGATAAACTTCGCTACATATAAAAAGTAAAAAACGAAGTTGGAACTCAATTAGCGTCAAATTAAAGAAATTATAACGAACTCTACGAATGTTGATAAACTTCGCTACATATAAAAAGTAAAAAACGAAGTTGGAACTCAATTAGCGTCGAATTAAAGAAATTATAACGAACTCTACGAATGTTGATAAACTTCGCTACATATAAAAAGTAAAAAACGAAGTTGGAACTCAATTAGCGTCAAATTAAAGAAATTATAACGAATTCTACGAATGTTGATAAATTCGCTACATATAAAAAGTAAAAAACGAAGTTGGAACTCAATTAGCGTCAAATTAAAGAAATTATAACGAACTCTACGAATGTTGATAAACTTCGCTACATATAAAAAGTAAAAAACGAAGTTGGAACTGAATTAGAGTCAAATTAAAGAAATTATAACGAACTCTACGAATGTTGATAAACTTCGCTACGTATAAAAAGTAAAAAACGAAGTTGGAACTCAATTAGCGTCAAATTAAAGAAATTATAACGAACTCTACGAATGTTGATAAACTTCGCTACATATAAAAAGTAAAAAACGAGGTTGGAACTCAATTAGCGTCAAATTAAAGTAATTATAACGAACTCTACGAATGTTGATAAACTTCGCTACATATAAAAAGTAAAAAACGAAGTTGGAACTCAATTAGCGTCAAATTAAAGAAATTATAACGAACTCTACGAATGTTGATAAACGTCGCTACATATAAAAAGTAAAAAATGAAGTTGGAACTCAATTAGCGTCAAATTAAAGAAATTATAACGAAATAAACTAATGTTGATAAACATCGCTACATATAAAAAGTAAAAAACGAAGTTGGAACTCAATTTGCGTCAAATTAAAGAAATTATAACGAAATAAACTAATGTTGATAAACATCGCTACATATAAAAAGTAAAAAACGAAGTTGGACTCAATTAGCGTCAAATTAAAGAAATTATAACGAACTCTACGAATGTTGATAAACTTCGCTACATATAAAAAGTAAAAAATGAAGTTGGAACTCAATTAGCGTCAAATTAAAGAAATTATAACGAAATAAACTAATGTTGATAAACATCGCTACATATAAAAAGTAAAAAACGAAGTTGGAACTCAATTAGAGTCAAATTAAAGAAATGATAACGAACTCTACGAATGTTGATAAACTTCGCTACATATAAAAAGTAAAAAACGAAGTTGGAACTCAATTAGCGTCAAATTAAAGAAATAACAACGAAATATACGAATGTTGATAAACTTAGCTACATATAAAAAGTAAAAGACGAAGTTGGAACTCAATTAGCCTCAAATTAAAGAAATTACAACGAAATATACGAATGTTGATAAACATCGCTACATATGAAAAGTAAAAAACGAAGTTGGAACTCAATTAGCGTCAAATTAAAGAAATTACAACGAAATATACGAATTATGATAAACTTCGCTACATATAAAAAGTAAAAAAAGAAGTTGGAACTCAATTAGCGACAAATTAAAGAAATAATAACGAACTCTACGAATGTTGATAAACTTCGCTACATATAAAAAGTAAAAAACGAAGTTGGAACTCAATTAGCGTCAAATTAAAGAAATTATAACGAACTCTACGAATGTTGATAAACTTCGCTACATATAAAAAGTAAAAAACGAAGTTGGAACTCAATTAGCGTCAAATTAAAGAAATTATAACGAACTCTACGAATGTTGATAAACTTCGCTACATATAAAAAGTAAAAAACGAAGTTGGAACTCAATTAGCGTCAAATTAAAGAAATCATAACGAACTCTACGAATGTTGATAAACTTCGCTACATATAAAAAGTAAAAAACGAAGTTGGAACTCAATTAGCGTCAAATTAAGGAAATTACAACGAAATATATGAATGTTGATAAACTTCGCTACATATAAAAAGTAAAAAACGAAGTTGGAACTCAATTAGCGTCAAATTAAAGAAATTATAACGAACTCTACGAATGTTGATAAACCTCGCTACATATAAAAAGTAAAAAAAAAAGTTGGAACTCAATTAGCGTCAAATTAAAGAAATTACAACGAAATATACGAATGTTGATAAACTTCGCTACGTACAAAAAGTAAAAAACGAAGTTGGAACTCAATTAGCGTCAAATTAAAGAAATTATAACGAAATAAACTAATGTAGATAAACATCGCTACATATAAAAAGTAAAAAACGAAGTTGGAACTCAATTAGCGTCAAATTAAAGAAATTATAACGAACTCTAAGAATGTTGATAAACTTCGCTACATATAAAAAGTAAAAAACGAAGTTGGAACACAATTAGTGTCAAATTAAAGAAATTATAACGAACTCTACGAATGTTGATAAACTTCGCTACATATAAAAAGTAAAAAACGAAGATGGAACTCAATTAGCGACAAATTAAAGAAATCATAACGAACTCTACGAATGTTGATAAACTTCGCTACATATAAAAAGTAAAAAGCGAAGTTGGAACTCAATTAGCGTCAAATTAAAGAAATTATAACGAACTCTACGAATGTTGATAAACTTCGCTACATATAAAAAGTAAAAAACGAAGTTGGAAATCAATTAGCTTCAAATTAAAGAAATCATAACGAACTCTACGAATGTTGATAAACTTCGCTACATATAAAACGTAAAAAACGAAGTTGGAACTCAATTAGCGTCAAATTAAAGAAATTATAACGAACTCTACGAATGTTGATAAACTTCGCTACATATAAAATGTAAAAAACGAAGTTGGAACTCAATTAGCGTCAAATTAAAGAAATTATAACGAACTCTACGAATGATGATAAACTTCGCTACATATAAAAAGTAAAAAACGAAGTTGGAACTCAATTAGCGTCAAATTAAAGAAATTATAACGAACTCTACGAATGTTGATAAACTTCGCTACATATAAAAAGTAAAAAACGAAGTTGGAACTCAATTACCGTCAAATTAAAGAAATTATAACGAACTCTACGAATGTTGATAAACTTCGCTACATATAAAAAGTAAAAAACGAAGTTGGAACTTAATTAGCGTAAAATTAAAGAAATTATAACGAACTCTACGAATGTTGATAAACTTCGCTACATATAAAAAGTAAAAAACGAAGTTGGAACTCAATTAGCGTCAAATTAAAGAAATTATAACGAACTCTACGTATGTTGATAAACTTCGCTACATATAAAAAGTAAAAAACGAAGTTGGAACTCAATTAGCGTCAAATTAAAGAAATTATAACGAACTTTACGAATGTTGATAAACTTCGCTACATATAAAAAGTAAAAAACGAAGTTGGAACTCAATTAGCGTCAAATTAAAGAAATTATAACGAACTCTACGAATGTTGATAAACTTCGCTACATATAAAAAGTAAAAAACGAAGTTGGACTCAATTAGCGTCAAATTAAAGAAATTATAACGAACTCTACGAATGTTGATAAACTTCGCTACATATAAAAAGTAAAAAATAAAGTTGGAACTCCATTAGCGTCAAATTAAAGAAATTATAACGAACCCTACGAATGTTGATAAACATCGCTACATATAAAAAGTAAAAAACGAAGTTGGAACTCAATTAGCGTCAAATTAAAGAAATCATAACGAACTCTACGAATGTTGATAAACTTCGCTACATATAAAAAGTAAAAAACGAAGTTGGAACTCAATTAGCGTCAAATTAAAAAATTATAACGAACTCTACGAATGTTGATAAACTTAGCTACATATAAAAAGTAAAAAACGATGTTGGAAAGCAATTAGCGTCAAATTAAAGAAATTATAACGAAATATACGAATGTTGATAAACATCGCTACATATGAAAAGTAAAAAACGAAGTTGGAACTCAATTAGCGTCAAATTAAAGAAATTACAACGAAATATACGAATTATGATAAACTTCGCTACATATAAAAAGTAAAAAACGAAGTTGGAACTCTATTAGCGTCAAATTAAAGAAATCATAACGAACTCTACGAATGTTGATAAACTTCGCTACGTATAAAAGTAAAAAACGAAGTTGGAACTCAATTAGCGTCAAATTAAAGAAATCATAACGAACTCTACGAATGTTGATAAACTTCGCTACATATAAAAAGTAAAAAACGAAGTTGGAACTCAATTAGCGTCAAATTAAAGAAATTATTACGAACTCTACGAATGTTGATAAACTTCGCTACATATAAAAAGTAAAAAACGAAGTTGGAACTCAATTAGCGTCAAATTAAAGAAATTATAACGAACTCTACGAATGTTGATAAACTTCGCTACATATAAAAAGTAAAAAACGAAGTTGGAACTCAATTAGCGTCAAATTAAAGAAATTATAACGAACTCTACGAATGTTGATAAACTTCGCTACATATAAAAAGTAAAAAACGAAGTTGGAACTCAATTAGCGTCAAATTAAAGAAATTATAACGAACTCTACGAATGATGATAAACTTCGCTACATATAAAAAGTAAAAAACGAAGTTGGAACTCAATTAGCGTCAAATTAAAGAAATTATAACGAACTCTACGAATGTTGATAAACTTCGCTACATATAAAAAGTAAAAAACGAAGTTGGAACTCAATTAGCGTCAAATTAAAGAAATTATAACGAACTCTACGAATGTTGATAAACTTCGCTACATATAAAAAGTAAAAAACGAAGTTGGAACTCAATTAGCGTCAAATTAAAGAAATTATAACGAACTCTACGAATGTTGATAAACTTCGCTACATATAAAAAGTAAAAAAAAAGTTGGAAATCAATTAGCGTCAAATTAAAGAAATTATAACGAACTCTACGAATGTTGATAAACTTCGCTAATATAAAAAGTAAAAAATGAAGTTGGAACTCAATTAGCGTCAAATTAAAGAAATTATAACGAACTCTACGAATGTTGATAAACTTCGCTACATATAAAAAGTAAAAAACGAAGTTGGAACTCAATTAGCGTCAAATTAAAGAAATTATAACGAACTCTACGAATGTTGATAAACTTCGCTACATATAAAAAGTAAAAAACGAAGTTGGAACTCAATTAGCGTCAAATTAAAAAAATTATAACGAACTCTACGAATGTTGATAAACTTCGATACATATAAAAAGTAAAAAACGAAGTTGGAACTCAATTAGCGTCAAATTAAAGAAATGATAACGAACTCTACGAATGTTGATAAACTTCGCTACATATAAAAAGTAAAAAACGAAGTTGGAACTTAATTAGCGTCAAATTAAAGAAATTACAACGAAATATACGAATGTTGATAAACTTCGCTACATATAAAAAGTAAAAAACGAAGTTGGAACTCAATTAGCGTCAAATTAAAGAAATTATAACGAACTCTACGAATGTTGATAAACTTCGCTACATATAAAAAGTAAAAAACGAAGTTGGAACTCAATTAGCGTCAAATTAAAGAATTCATAACGAACTCTACGAATGTAGATAAACTTCGTTACATATAAAAAGTAAAAAACGAAGTTGGAACTCAATTAGCGTCAAATTAAAGAAATTATAACGAACTCTACGAATGTTGATAAACTTCGCTACATATAAAAAGTAAAAAACGAAGTTGGAACTCAATTAGCGTCAAATTAAAGAAATTATAACGAACTCTACGAATGTTGATAAACTTCGCTACATATAAAAAGTAAAAAACGAAGTTGGAACTCAATTAGCGTCAAATTAAAGAAATTATAACGAACTCTACGAATGTTGATAAACTTCGCTACATATAAAAAGTAAAAAACGAAGTTGGAACTCAATTAGCGTCAAATTAAAGAAATTATAACGAACTCTACGAATGTTGATAAACTTCGCTACATATAAAAAGTAAAAAACGAAGTTGGAACTCAATTAGCGTCAAATTAAAGAAATTATAACGAACTCTACGAATGTTGATAAACTTCGCTACATATAAAAAGTAAAAAACGAAGTTGGAACTCAATTAGCCTCAAATTAAAGAAATTACAACGAAATATACGAATGTTGATAAACTTCGCAATATATAAAAAGAAAAAAACGAAGTTGGAACTCAATTAGCGTCAAATTAAAGAAATTATAACGAACTCTACGAATGTTGATAAACTTCGCTACATATAAAAAGTAAAAAACGAAGTTGGAACTCAATTAGCGTCAAATTAAAGAAATTATAACGAGCACTACGAATGTTGATAAACTTCGCTACATATAAAAAGTAAAAAACGAAGTTGGAACTCAATTAGCGTCAAATTAAAGAAATTATATCGAACTCTACGAATGTTGATAAACTTCGCTACATATAAAAAGTAAAAAACGAAGTTGGAACTCAATTAGCGTCAAATTAAAGAAATTTAAACGAAATATACGAATGTTGATAACTTCGCTACATATAAAGAGTAAAAACCGAAGTTGGAACTCAACTAGCGTCAAATTAAAGAAATTATAACGAACTCTACGAAAGTTGATAAACTTCGCTACATATAAAAAGTAAAAAACGAAGTTGGAACTCAATTAGCGTCAAATTAAAGAAATTACAACGAAATATACGAATGTTGATAAACTTCGCTACATATAAAAAGTAAAAAACGAAGTTAGAACTCAATTAGCGTCAAATTAAAGAAGTTACAACGAAATATACGAATGTTGATAAACTTCGCTACATATAAAAAGTAAAAAACGAAGTTGGAACTCAATTAGCCTCAAATTAAAGAAATTATAACGAACTCTACGAATGTTGATAAACTTCGCTACATATAAAAAGTAAAAAACGAATTTGGAACTCAATTAGCGTCAAATTCAAGAAATTATAACGAACTCTACGAATGTTGATAAACTTCGTTACATATAAAAAGTAAAAAACGAAGTTGGAACTCAATTAGCGTCAAATTACAGAAATTATAACGAACTCTACGAATGTTGATAAACTTCGCTACATATAAAAAGTAAAAAACGAAGTTGGAACTCAATTAGCGTCAAATTAAAGAAATTATAACGAACTCTACGAATGTTGATAAACTTCGCTACATATAAAAAGTAAAAAACGAAGTTGGAACTCAATTAGCGTCAAATTAAAGAAATTATAACGAACTCTACGAATGTTGATAAACTTCGCTACATATAAAAAATAAGAAACGAAGTTGGAACTCAATTAGCGTCAAATTATAGAAATTATAACGAACTCTACGAATGTTGATAAACTTCGCTACATATAAAAAGTAAAAAACTAAGTTGGAACTCAATTAGCGTCAAATTAAAGAAATTACAACGAAATATACGAATGTTGATAAACTTCGCTACATATAAAAAGTAAAAAACGAAGTTGGAACTCAATTAGCGTCAAATTAAAGAAATTATAACGAACTCTACGAATGTTGATAAACTTCGCTACATATAAAAAGTAAAAAACGAAGTTGGAACTCAATTAGCGTCAAATTAAAGAAATTATAACGAACTCTACGAATGTTGATAAACTTCGCTACATATAAAAAGTAAAAAACGAAGTTGGAACTCAATTAGCGTCAAATTAAAGAAATTATAACGAGCACTAAGAATGTTGATAAACTTCGCTACATATAAAAAGTAAAAAACGAAGTTGGAACTCAATTAGCGTCAAATTAAAGAAATTATATCGAACTCTACGAATGTTGATAAACTTCGCTACATATAAAAAGTAAAAAACGAAGTTGGAACTCAATTAGCGTCAAATTAAAGAAATTACAACGAAATATACGAATGTTGATAACTTCGCTACATATAAAAAGTAAAAACCGAAGTTGGAACTCAACTAGCGTGAAATTAAAGAAATTATAACGAACTCTACGAATGTTGATAAACTTCGCTACATATAAAAAGTAAAAAACGAAGTTGGAACTCAATTAGCGTGAAATTAAAGAAATTACAACGAAATATACGAATGTTGATAACTTCGCTACATATAAAAAGTAAAAAACGAAGTTGGAACTCAATTAGCGTCAAATTAAAGAAATTATAACGAACTCTACGAATGTTGATAAACTTCGCTACATATAAAAAGTAAAAAACGAAGTTGGAACTCAATTAGCCTCAAATTAAAGAAATTATAACGAACTCTACGAATGTTGATAAACTTCGCTACATATAAAAAGTAAAAAACGAAGTTGGAACTCAATTAGCGTCAAATTCCAGAAATTATAACGAACTCTACGAATGTTGATAAACTTCGCTACATATAAAAAGTAAAAAACGAAGTTGGAACTCAATTAGCGTCAAATTAAAGAAATTATAACGAACTCTACGAATGTTGATAAACTTCGCTACATATAAAAAGTAAAAAACGAAGTTGGAACTCAATTAGCGTCAAATTAAAGAAATTATAACGAACTCTACGAATGTTGATAAACTTCGCTACATATAAAAAGTAAGAAACGAAGTTGGAACTCAATTAGCGTCAAATTAAAAAAAATTATAACGAACTCTACGAATGTTGATAAACTTCGCTACATATAAAAAGTAAAAAACTAAGTTGGAACTCAATTAGTGTCAAATTAAAGAAATTACAACGAAATATACGAATGTTGATAAACTTCGCTACATATAAAAAGAAAAAAACGAAGTTGGAACTCAATTAGCGTCAAATTAAAGAAATTATAACGAACTCTACGAATGTTGATAAACTTCGCTACATATAAAAAGTAAAAAACGAAGTTGGAACACAATTATCGTCAAATTAAAGAAATTATAACGAACTCTACGAATGTTGATAAACTTCGCTGCATATAAAAAGTAAAAAACGAAGTTGGAACTCAATTAGCGTCAAATTAAAGAAATTACAACGAAATATACGAATGTTGATAAACATCGCTACATATAAAAAGTAAAAAACGAAGTTGGAACTCAATTAGCGTCAAATTAAAGAAATTATAACGAACACTACGAATGTTGATAAACTTCGCTACATATAAAAAGTAAAAAACGAGGTTGGAACTCAATTAGCGTCAAATTAAAGAAATAATAACGAACTCTACGAATGTCGATAAACTTCGCTACATATAAAAAGTAAAAAACGAAGTTGGAACTCAATTAGCGTCAAATTAAAGAAATTATAACGAAATAAACTAATGTTGATAAACATCGCTACGTATAAAAAGTAAAAAACGAAGTTGGAACTCAATTAGCGTCAAATTAAAGAAATTATAACGAACTCTACGAATGTTGATAAACTTCGCTACATATAAAAAGTAAAAAACGAAGTTGGAACTCAATTAGCGTCAAATTAAAGAAATTATAACGAACTCTACGAATGTTGATAAACTTCGCTACATATAAAAAGTAAAAAACGAAGTTGGAAATCAATTAGCGTCAAATTAAAGAAATAATAACGAACTCTACGAATGTCGATAAACTTCGCTACATATAAAAAGTAAAAAACGAAGTTGGAACTCAATTAGCGTCAAATTAAAGAAATTATAACGAAATAAACTAATGTTGATAAACATCGCTACGTATAAAAAGTAAAAAACGAAGTTGGAACTCAATTAGCGTCAAATTAAAGAAATTATAACGAACTCTACGAATGTTGATAAACTTCGCTACATATAAAAAGTAAAAAACGAAGTTGGAACTCAATTAGCGTCAAATTAAAGAAATTATAACGAACTCTACGAATGTTGATAAACTTCGCAACATATAAAAAGTAAAAAACGAAGTTGGAACTCAATTAGCGTCAAATTAAAGAAATGATAACGAACTCTACGAATGTTGATAAACTTCGCTACATATAAAAAGTAAAAAACGAAGTTGGAAATCAATTAGCGTCAAATTAAAGAAATGATAACGAACACTACGAATGTTGATAAACTTCGCTACATATAAAAAGTAAAAAACGAAGTTGGAACTCAATTAGAGTCAAATTAAAGAAATTACAACGAAATATACGAATGTTGATAAACTTCGCTACATATAAAAAGTAAAAAACGAAGTTGGAACTCAATTAGCGTCAAATTAAAGAAATTATAACGAACTCTACGAATGTTGATAAACTTCGCTACATATAAAAAGTAAAAAACGAAGTTGGAACTCAATTAGCCTCAAATTAAAGAAATTACAACGAACTCTACGAATGTTGATAAACTTCGCTACATATAAAAAGTAAAAAACGAAGTTGGAACTCAATTAGCGTCAAATTAAAGAAATCATAACGAACTCTACGAATGTAGATAAACTTCGTTACATATAAAAAGTAAAAAACGAAGTTGGAACTCAATTAGCGTCAAATTAAAGAAATTATAACGAACACTACGAATGTTGATAAACTTCGCTACATATAAAAAGTAAAAAACGAAGTTGGAACTCAATTAGCGTCAAATTACAGAAATTATAACGAACTCTACGAATGTTGATAAACTTCGCTACATATAAAAAGTAAAAAACGAAGTTGGAACTCAATTTGCGTCAAATTAAAGAAATTATAACGAACTCTACGAATGTTGATAAACTTCGCTACATATAAAAAGTAAAAAACGAAGTTGGAACTCAATTAGCGTCAAATTAAAGAAATTATAACGAACTCTACGAATGTTGATAAACTTCGCTACATATAAAAAGTAAAAAACGAAGTTGGAACTCAATTAGCGTCAAATTAAAGAAATTATAACGAGCACTACGAATGTTGATAAACTTCGCTGCATATAAAAAGTAAAAAACGAAGTTGGAACTCAATTAGCGTCAAATTAAAGAAATTACAACGAAATATACGAATGTTGATAACTTCGCTACATATAAAAAGTAAAAAAAGAAGTTGGAACTCAATTAGCGTCAAATTAAAGAAATTACAACGAATATACGAATGTTGATAACTTCGCTACATATAAAAAGTAAAAACCGAAGGTGGAACTCAACTAGCGTCAAATTAAAGAAATTATAACGAACTCTACGAATGTTGATAAACTTCGCTACATATAAAAAGTAAAAAACGAAGTTGGAACTCAATTAGCGTCAAATTAAAGAAATTACAACGAAATATACGAATGTTGATAAACTTCGCTACATATAAAAAGTAAAAAACGAAGTTGGAACTCAATTAGCGTCAAATTAAAGAAATTATAACGAACTCTACGAATGTTGATAAACTTCGCTACATATAAAAAGTAAAAAACGAAGTTGGAACTCAATTAGCCTCAAATTAAAGAAATTACAACGAAATATACGAATGTTGATAAACATCGCTACATATAAAAAGTAAAAAACGAAGTTGGAACTCAATTAGCGTCAAATTAAAGAAATTATAACGAACTCTACGAATGTTGATAAACTTCGCTACATATAAAAAATAAGAAACGAAGTTGGAACTCAATTAGCGTCAAATTATAGAAATTATAACGAACTCTACGAATGTTGATAAACTTCGCTACATATAAAAAGTAAAAAACTAAGTTGGAACTCAATTAGCGTCAAATTAAAGAAATTACAACGAAATATACGAATGTTGATAAACTTCGCTACATATAAAAAGTAAAAAACTAAGTTGGAACTCAATTAGCGTCAAATTAAAGAAATTACAACGAAATATACGAATGTTGATAAACTTCGCTACATATAAAAAGAAAAAAACGAAGTTGGAACTCAATTAGCGTCAAATTAAAGAAATTATAACGAACTTTACGAATGTTGATAAACTTCGCTACATATAAAAAGTAAAAAACGAAGTTGGAACTCAATTAGCGTCAAATTAAAGAAATTATAACGAGCACTACGAATGTTCATAAACTTCGCTACATATAAAAAGTAAAAAACGAAGTTGGAACTCAATTAGCGTCAAATTAAAGAAATTATATCGAACTCTACGAATGTTGATAAACTTCGCTACATATAAAAAGTAAAAAACGAAGTTGGAACTCAATTAGCGTCAAATTAAAGAAATTACAACGAAATATACGAATGTTGATAACTTCGCTACATATAAAAAGTAAAAACCGAAGTTGGAACTCAACTAGCGTGAAATTAAAGAAATTATAACGAACTCTACGAATGTTGATAAACTTCGCTACATATAAAAAGTAAAAAACGAAGTTGGAACTCAATTAGCGTCAAATTAAAGAAATTACAATGAAATATACGAATGTTGATAAACATCGCTACATATAAAAAGTAAAAAACGAAGTTGGAACTCAATTAGCGTCAAATTAAAGAAATTATAACGAACACTACGAATGTTGATAAACTTCGCTACATATAAAAAGTAAAAAACGAGGTTGGAACTCAATTAGCGTCAAATTAAAGAAATAATAACGAACTCTACGAATGTCGATAAACTTCGCTACATATAAAAAGTAAAAAACGAAGTTGGAACTCAATTAGCGTCAAATTAAAGAAATTATAACGAAATAAACTAATGTTGATAAACATCGCTACGTATAAAAAGTAAAAAACGAAGTTGGAACTCAATTAGCGTCAAATTAAAGAAATTATAACGAACTCTACGAATGTTGATAAACTTTGCTACATATAAAAAGTAAAAAACGAAGTTGGAACTCAATTAGCGTCAAATTAAAGAAATTATAACGAACTCTACGAATGTTGATAAACTTCGCTACATATAAAAAGTAAAAAACGAAGTTGGAAAACAATTAGCGTCAAATTAAAGAAATAATAACGAACTCTACGAATGTCGATAAACTTCGCTACATATAAAAAGTAAAAAACGAAGTTGGAACTCAATTAGCGTCAAATTAAAGAAATTATAACGAAATAAACTAATGTTGATAAACATCGCTACGTATAAAAAGTAAAAAACGAAGTTGGAACTCAATTAGCGTCAAATTAAAGAAATTATAACGAACTCTACGAATGTTGATAAACTTCGCTACATATAAAAAGTAAAAAACGAAGTTGGAACTCAATTAGCGTCAAATTAAAGAAATTATAACGAACTCTACGAATGTTGATAAACTTCGCTACATATAAAAAGTAAAAAACGAAGTTGGAACTCAATTAGCGTCAAATTAAAGAAATGATAACGAACTCTACGAATGTTGATAAACTTCGCTACATATAAAAAGTAAAAAACGAAGTTGGAACTCAATTAGCGTCAAATTAAAGAAATGATAACGAACACTACGAATGTTGATAAACTTCGCTACATATAAAAAGTAAAAAACGAAGTTGGAACTCAATTAGAGTCAAATTAAAGAAATTACAACGAAATATACGAATGTTGATAAACTTCGCTACATATAAAAAGTAAAAAACGAAGTTGGAACTCAATTAGCGTCAAATTAAAGAAATTATAACGAACTCTACGAATGTTGATAAACTTCGCTACATATAAAAAGTAAAAAACGAAGTTGGAACTCAATTAGCCTCAAATTAAAGAAATTACAACGAACTCTACGAATGTTGATAAACTTCGCTACATATAAAAAGTAAAAAACGAAGTTGGAACTCAATTAGCGTCAAATTAAAGAAATCATAACGAACTCTACGAATGTAGATAAACTTCGTTACATATAAAAAGTAAAAAACGAAGTTGGAACTCAATTAGCGTCAAATTAAAGAAATTATAACGAACTCTACGAATGTTGATAAACTTCGCTACATATAAAAAGTAAAAAACGAAGTTGGAACTCAATTAGCGTCAAATTACAGAAATTATAACGAAGTCTACGAATGTTGATAAACTTCGCTACATATAAAAAGTAAAAAACGAAGTTGGAACTCAATTAGCGTCAAATTAAAGAAATTATAACGAACTCTACGAATGTTGATAAACTTCGCTACATATAAAAAGTAAAAAACGAAGTTGGAACTCAATTAGCGTCAAATTAAAGAAATTATAACGAACTCTACGAATGTTGATAAACTTCGCTACATATAAAAAGTAAAAAACGAAGTTGGAACTCAATTAGCGTCAAATTAAAGAAATTATAACGAGCACTACGAATGTTGATAAACTTCGCTGCATATAAAAAGTAAAAAACGAAGTTGGAACTCAATTAGCGTCAAATTAAAGAAATTACAACGAAATATACGAATGTTGATAACTTCGCTACATATAAAAAGTAAAAAACGAAGTTGGAACTCAATTAGCGTCAAATTAAAGAAATTACAACGAAATATACGAATGTTGATAACTTCGCTACATATAAAAAGTAAAAACCGAAGTTGGAACTCAACTAGCGTCAAATTAAAGAAATTATAACGAACTCTACGAATGTTGATAAACTTCGCTACATATAAAAAGTAAAAAACGAAGTTGGAACTCAATTAGCGTCAAATTAAAGAAATTACAACGAAATATACGAATGTTGATAAACTTCGCTACATATAAAAAGTAAAAAACGAAGTTGGAACTCAATTAGCGTCAAATTAAAGAAGTTATAACGAACTCTACGAATGTTGATAAACTTCGCTACATATAAAAAGTAAAAAACGAAGTTGGAACTCAATTAGCCTCAAATTAAAGAAATTACAACGAAATATACGAATGTTGATAAACATCGCTACATATAAAAAGTAAAAAACGAAGTTGGAACTCAATTAGCGTCAAATTAAAGAAATTATAACGAACTCTACGAATGTTGATAAACTTCGCTACATATAAAAAATAAGAAACGAAGTTGGAACTCAATTAGCGTCAAATTATAGAAATTATAACGAACTCTACGAATGTTGATAAACTTCGCTACATATAAAAAGTAAAAAACTAAGTTGGAACTCAATTAGCGTCAAATTAAAGAAATTACAACGAAATATACGAATGTTGATAAACTTCGCTACATATAAAAAGTAAAAAACTAAGTTGGAACTCAATTAGCGTCAAATTAAAGAAATTACAACGAAATATACGAATGTTGATAAACTTCGCTACATATAAAAAGAAAAAAACGAAGTTGGAACTCAATTAGCGTCAAATTAAAGAAATTATAACGAACTTTACGAATGTTGATAAACTTCGCTACATATAAAAAGTAAAAAACGAAGTTGGAACTCAATTAGCGTCAAATTAAAGAAATTATAACGAGCACTACGAATGTTCATAAACTTCGCTACATATAAAAAGTAAAAAACGAAGTTGGAACTCAATTAGCGTCAAATTAAAGAAATTATATCGAACTCTACGAATGTTGATAAACTTCGCTACATATAAAAAGTAAAAAACGAAGTTGGAACTCAATTAGCGTCAAATTAAAGAAATTACAACGAAATATACGAATGTTGATAACTTCGCTACATATAAAAAGTAAAAACCGAAGTTGGAACTCAACTAGCGTGAAATTAAAGAAATTATAACGAACTCTACGAATGTTGATAAACTTCGCTACATATAAAAAGTAAAAAACGAAGTTGGAACTCAATTAGCGTCAAATTAAAGAAATTACAATGAAATATACGAATGTTGATAAACATCGCTACATATAAAAAGTAAAAAACGAAGTTGGAACTCAATTAGCGTCAAATTAAAGAAATTATAACGAACACTACGAATGTTGATAAACTTCGCTACATATAAAAAGTAAAAAACGAGGTTGGAACTCAATTAGCGTCAAATTAAAGAAATAATAACGAACTCTACGAATGTCGATAAACTTCGCTACATATAAAAAGTAAAAAACGAAGTTGGAACTCAATTAGCGTCAAATTAAAGAAATTATAACGAAATAAACTAATGTTGATAAACATCGCTACGTATAAAAAGTAAAAAACGAAGTTGGAACTCAATTAGCGTCAAATTAAAGAAATTATAACGAACTCTACGAATGTTGATAAACTTTGCTACATATAAAAAGTAAAAAACGAAGTTGGAACTCAATTAGCGTCAAATTAAAGAAATTATAACGAACTCTACGAATGTTGATAAACTTCGCTACATATAAAAAGTAAAAAACGAAGTTGGAAAACAATTAGCGTCAAATTAAAGAAATAATAACGAACTCTACGAATGTCGATAAACTTCGCTACATATAAAAAGTAAAAAACGAAGTTGGAACTCAATTAGCGTCAAATTAAAGAAATTATAACGAAATAAACTAATGTTGATAAACATCGCTACGTATAAAAAGTAAAAAACGAAGTTGGAACTCAATTAGCGTCAAATTAAAGAAATTATAACGAACTCTACGAATGTTGATAAACTTCGCTACATATAAAAAGTAAAAAACGAAGTTGGAACTCAATTAGCGTCAAATTAAAGAAATTATAACGAACTCTACGAATGTTGATAAACTTCGCTACATATAAAAAGTAAAAAACGAAGTTGGAACTCAATTAGCGTCAAATTAAAGAAATTACAACGAAATATACGAATGTTGATAAACATCGCTACATATAAAAAGTAAAAAACGAAGTTGGAACTCAATTAGCGTCAAATTAAAGAAATTATAACGAACACTACGAATGTTGATAAACTTCGCTACATATAAAAAGTAAAAAACGAGGTTGGAACTCAATTAGCGTCAAATTAAAGAAATAATAACGAACTCTACGAATGTCGATATACTTCGCTACATATAAAAAGTAAAAAACGAAGTTGGAACTCAATTAGCGTCAAATTAAAGAAATTATAACGAAATAAACTAATGTTGATAAACATCGCTACGTATAAAAAGTAAAAAACGAAGTTGGAACTCAATTAGCGTCAAATTAAAGAAATTATAACGAACTCTACGAATGTTGATAAACTTCGCTACATATAAAAAGTAAAAACGAAGTTGGAACTCAATTAGCGTCAAATTAAAGAAATTATAACGAACTCTACGAATGTTGATAAACTTCGCTACATATAAAAAGTAAAAAACGAAGTTGGAAATCAATTAGCGTCAAATTAAAGAAATAATAACGAACTCTACGAATGTCGATAAACTTCGCTACATATAAAAAGTAAAAAACGAAGTTGGAACTCAATTAGCGTCAAATTAAAGAAATTATAACGAAATAAACTAATGTTGATAAACATCGCTACGTATAAAAAGTAAAAAACGAAGTTGGAACTCAATTAGCGTCAAATTAAAGAAATTATAACGAACTCTACGAATGTTGATAAACTTCGCTACATATAAAAAGTAAAAAACGAAGTTGGAACTTAATTAGCGTCAAATTAAAGAAATTATAACGAACTCTACGAATGTTGATAAACTTCGCTACATATAAAAAGTAAAAAACGAAGTTGGAACTCAATTAGCGTCAAATTAAAGAAATGATAACGAACTCTACGAATGTTGATAAACTTCGCTACATATAAAAAGTAAAAAACGAAGTTGGAACTCAATTAGCGTCAAATTAAAGAAATGATAACGAACACTACGAATGTTGATAAACTTCGCTACATATAAAAAGTAAAAAACGAAGTTGGAACTCAATTAGCGTCAAATTAAAGAAATTACAACGAAATATACGAATGTTGATAAACTTCGCTACATATAAAAAGTAAAAAACGAAGTTGGAACTCAATTATCGTCAAATTAAAGAAATTATAACGAACTCTACGAATGTTGATAAACTTCGCTACATATAAAAAGTAAAAAACGAAGTTGGAACTCAATTAGCCTCAAATTAAAGAAATTACAACGAACTCTACGAATGTTGATAAACTTCGCTACATATAAAAAGTAAAAAACAAAGTTGGAACTCAATTAGCGTCAAATTAAAGAAATCATAACGAACTCTACGAATGTAGATAAACTTCGTTACATATAAAAAGTAAAAAACGAAGTTGGAACTCAATTAGCGTCAAATTAAAGAAATTATAATGAACTCTACGAATGTTGATAAACTTCGCTACATATAAAAAGTAAAAAACGAAGTTGGAACTCAATTAGCGTCAAATTACAGAAATTATAACGAACTCTACGAATGTTGATAAACTTCGCTACATATAAAAAGTAAAAAACGAAGTTGGAACTCAATTAGCGTCAAATTAAAGAAATTATAACGAACTCTACGAATGTTGATAAACTTCGCTACATATAAAAAGTAAAAAACGAAGTTGGAACTCAATTAGCGTCAAATTAAAGAAATTATAACGAAATAAACTAATGTTGATAAACATCGCTACGTATAA
The DNA here is from genome assembly GCA_036926305.1 of Uropetala carovei. Taxonomy (NCBI): domain Eukaryota; kingdom Metazoa; phylum Arthropoda; class Insecta; order Odonata; family Petaluridae; genus Uropetala; species Uropetala carovei. The sequence goes on from JAXCHB010000459.1 coordinate 105,179, forward strand.
AAAGTAAAAAACGAAGTTGGAACTCAATTAGCGTCAAATTAAAGAAATTATAACGAACTCTACGAATGTTGATAAACTTCGCTACATATAAAAAGTAAAAAACGAAGTTGGAACTCAATTAGCGTCAAATTAAAGAAATTATAACGAAATAAACTAATGTTGATAAACATCGCTACGTATAAAAAGTAAAAAACGAAGTTGGAACTCAATTAGCGTCAAATTAAAGAAATTATAACGAACTCTACGAATGTTGATAAACTTCGCCACATATAAAAAGTAAAAAACGAAGTTGGAACTCAATTAGCGTCAAATTAAAGAAATTATAACGAACTCTACGAATGTTGATAAACTTCGCTACATATAAAAAGTAAAAAACGAAGTTGGAACTCAATTAGCGTCAAATTAAAGAAATGATAACGAACTCTACGAATGTTGATAAACTTCGCTACATATAAAAAGTAAAAATCGAAGTTGGAACTCAATTAGCGTCATATTAAAGAAATGATAACGAACACTACGAATGTTGATAAACTTCGCTACATATAAAAAGTAAAAAACGAAGTTGGAACTCAATTAGCGTCAAATTAAAGAAATTACAACGAAATATACGAATGTTGATAAACTTCGCTACATATAAAAAGTAAAAAACGAAGTTGGAACTCAATTAGCGTCAAATTAAAGAAATTATAACGAACTCTACGAATGTTGATAAACTTCGCTACATATAAAAAGTAAAAAACGAAGTTGGAACTCAATTAGCGTCAAATTAAAGAAATCATAACGAACTCTACGAATGTAGATAAACTTCGTTACATATAAAAAGTAAAAAACGAAGTTGGAACTCAATTAGCGTCAAATTAAAGAAATTATAACGAACTCTACGAATGTTAATAAACTTCGCTACATATAAAAAGTAAAAAACGAAGTTGGAACTCAATTAGCGTCAAATTAAAGAAATTATAACGAACTCTACGAATGTTGATAAACTTCGCTATATATAAAAAGTAAAAAACGGAGTTGGAACTCAATTAGCGTCAAATTAAAGAAATTATAACGAACTCTACGAATGTTGATAAACTTCGCTACATATAAAAAGTAAAAAACGAAGTTGGAACTCAATTAGCGTCAAATTAAAGAAATTATAACGAACTCTACGAATGTTGATAAACTTCGCTACATATAAAAAGTAAAAAACGAAGTTGGAACTCAATTAGCGTCAAATTAAAGAAATTATAACGAACTCTACGAATGTTGATAAACTTCGCTACATATAAAAAGTAAAAAACGAAGTTGGAACTCAATTAGCGTCAAATTAAAGAAATTATAACGAACTCTACGAATGTTGATAAACTTCGCTACATATAAAAAGTAAAAAACGAAGTTGGAACTCAATTAGCGTCAAATTAAAGAAATTATAACGAACTCTACGAATGTTGATAAACTTCGCTACATATAAAAAGTAAAAAACGAAGTTGGAACTCAATTAGCGTCAAATTAAAGAAATTATAACGAACTCTACGAATGTTGATAAACTTCGCTACATATAAAAAGTAAAAAACGAAGTTGGAACTCAATTAGCGTCAAATTAAAGAAATTATAACGAACTCTACGAATGTTGATAAACTTCGCTACATATAAAAAATAAAAAACGAAGTTGGAACTCAATTAGCGTCAAATTAAAGAAATTATAACGAACTCTACGAATGTTGATAAACTTCGCTACATATAAAAAGTAAAAAACGAAGTTGGAACTCAATTAGCGTAAAATTAAAGAAATTATAACGAACTCTACGAATGTTAATAAACTTCGCTACATATAAAAAGTAAAAAACGAAGTTGGAACTCAATTAGCGTCAAATTAAAGAAATTATAACGAACTCTACGAATGTTGATAAACTTCGCTACATATAAAAAGTAAAAAACGAAGTTGGAACTCAATTAGCGTCAAATTAAAGAAATTATAACGAACTTTACGAATGTTGATAAACTTCGCTACATATAAAAAGTAAAAAACGAAGTTGGAACTCAATTAGCGTCAAATTAAAGAAATTATAACTAACTCTACGAATGTTGATAAACTTCGCTACATATAAAAAGTAAAAAAAAAAGTTGGAACTCAATTAGCGTCAAATTAAAGAAATTATAACGAACTCTACGAATGTTGATAAACTTCGCTACATATAAAAAGTAAAAAACGAAGTTGGAACTCAATTAGCGTCAAATTAAAGAAATCATAACGAACTCTACGAATGTTGATAAACTTCGCTACATATAAAAAGAAAAAAACGAAGTTGGAACTCAATTAGCGTCAAATTAAAGAAATTATAACGAACTCTACGAATGTTGATAAACTTCAATACATATAAAAAGTAAAAAACGAAGTTGGAACTCAATTAGCGTCAAATTAAAGAAATTATAACGAACTCTACGAATGTTGATAAACTTCGCTACATATAAAAAGTAAAAAACGAAGTTGGAACTCAATTAGCGTCAAATTAAAGAAATTATAACGAACTCTACGAATGTTGATAAACTTCGCTACATATAAAAAGTAAAAAACGAAGTTGGAACTCAATTAGCGTCAAATTAAAGAAATCATAACGAACTCTACGAATGTTGATAAACTTCGCTACATATAAAAAGTAAAAAACGAAGTTGGAACTCAATTAGCGTCAAATTAAAGAAATTATAACGAACACTACGAATGTTGATAAACTTCGCTACATATAAAAAGTAAAAAACGAAGTTGGAACTCAATTAGCGTCAAATTAAAGAAATTATAACGAACTCTACGAATGTTGATAAACTTCGCTACATATAAAAAGTAAAAAACGAAGTTGGAACTCAATTAGCGTCAAATTAAAGAAATCATAACGAACTCTACGAATGTTGATAAACTTCGCTACATATAAAAAGTAAAAAACGAAGTTGGAACTCAATTAGCGTCAAATTAAAGAAATCATAACGAACTCTACGAATGTTGATAAACTTCGCTGCATATAAAAAGTAAAAAACGAAGTTGGAACTCAATTAGCGTCAAATTAAAGAAATTACAACGAAATATACGAATGTTGATAAACATCGCTACATATAAAAAGTAAAAAACGAAGTTGGAACTCAATTAGCGTCAAATTAAAGAAATTATAACGAACACTACGAATGTTGATAAACTTCGCTACATATAAAAAGTAAAAAACGAAGTTGGAACTCAATTAGCGTCAAATTAAAGAAATTATAACGAACACTACGAATGTTGATAAACTTCGCTACATATAAAAAGTAAAAAACGAGGTTGGAACTCAATTAGCGTCAAATTAAAGAAATAATAACGAACTCTACGAATGTCGATAAACTTCGCTACATATAAAAAGTAAAAAACGAAGTTGGAACTCAATTAGCGTCAAATTAAAGAAATTATAACGAAATAAACTAATGTTGATAAACATCGCTACGTATAAAAAGTAAAAAACGAAGTTGGAACTCAATTAGCGTCAAATTAAAGAAATTATAACGAACTCTACGAATGTTGATAAACTTCGCTACATATAAAAAGTAAAAAACGAAGTTGGAACTCAATTAGCGTCAAATTAAAGAAATTATAACGAAATAAACTAATGTTGATAAACATCGCTACGTATAAAAAGTAAAAAACGATGTTGGAACTCAATTAGCGTCAAATTAAAGAAATTATAACGAACTCTACGAATGTTGATAAACTTCGCTACATATAAAAAGTAAAAAACGAAGTTGGAACTCAATTAGCGTCAAATTAAAGAAATTATAACGAACTCTACGAATGTTGATAAACTTCGCTACATATAAAAAGTAAAAAACGAAGTTGGAACTCAATTAGCGTCAAATTAAAGAAATGATAACGAACTCTACGAATGTTGATAAACTTCGCTACATATAAAAAGTAAAAAACGAAGTTGGAACTCAATTAGCGTCAAATTAAAGAAATGATAACGAACACTACGAATGTTGATAAACTTCGCTACATATAAAAAGTAAAAAACGAAGTTGGAACTCAATTAGCGTCAAATTAAATAAATTACAACGAAATATACGAATGTTGATAAACTTCGCTACATATAAAAAGTAAAAAACGAACTTGGAACTCAATTAGCGTCAAATTAAAGAAATTATAACGAACTCTACGAATGTTGATAAACTTCGCTACATATAAAAAGTAAAAAACGAAGTTGGAACTCAATTAGCCTCAAATTAGAGAAATTACAACGAAATATACGAATGTTGATAAACATCGCTACATATAAAAAGTAAAAAACGAAGTTGGAACTCAATTAGCGTCAAATTAAAGAAATTACAACGAAATATACGAATGTTGATAAACTTCGCTACATATAAAAAGTAAAAAACGAAGTTGGAACTCAATTAGCGTCAAATTAAAGAAATTATAACGAACTCTACGAATGTTGATAAACTTCGCTACGTATAAAAAGTAAAAAACGAAGTTGGAACTCAATTAGCGTCAAATTAAAGAAATCATAACGAACTCTACGAATGTAGATAAACTTCGTTACATATAAAAAGTAAAAAACGAAGTTGGAACTCAATTAGCGTCAAATTAAAGAAATTATAACGAACTCTACGAATGTTAATAAACTTCGCTACATATAAAAAGTAAAAAACGAAGTTGGAACTCAATTAGCGTCAAATTAAAGAAATTATAACGAACTCTACGAATGTTGATGAACTTCGCTACATATAAAAAGTAAAAAACGGAGTTGGAACTCAATTAGCGTCAAATTAAAGAAATTATAACGAACTCTACGAATGTTGATAAACTTCGCTACATATAAAAAGTAAAAAACGAAGTTGGAACTCAATTAGCGTCAAATTAAAGAAATTATAACGAACTCTACGAATGTTGATAAACTTCGCTACATATAAAAAGTAAAAAACGAAGTTGGAACTCAATTAGCGTCAAATTAAAGAAATTATAACGAACTCTACGAATGTTGATAAACTTCGCTACATATAAAAAGTAAAAAACGAAGTTGGAACTCAATTAGCGTCAAATTAAAGAAATTATAACGAACACTACGAATGTTGATAAACTTCGCTACATATAAAAAGTAAAAAACGAGGTTGGAACTCAATTAGCGTCAAATTAAAGAAATAATAACGAACTCTACGAATGTCGATAAACTTCGCTACATATAAAAAGTAAAAAACGAAGTTGGAACTCAATTAGCGTCAAATTAAAGAAATTATAACGAAATAAACTAATGTTGATAAACATCGCTACGTATAAAAAGTAAAAAACGAAGTTGGAACTCAATTAGCGTCAAATTAAAGAAATTATAACGAACTCTACGAATGTTGATAAACTTCGCTACATATAAAAAGTAAAAAACGAAGTTGGAACTCAATTAGCGTCAAATTAAAGAAATTATAACGAAATAAACTAATGTTGATAAACATCGCTACGTATAAAAAGTAAAAAACGAAGTTGGAACTCAATTAGCGTCAAATTAAAGAAATTATAACGAACTCTACGAATGTTGATAAACTTCGCTACATATAAAAAGTAAAAAACGAAGTTGGAACTCAATTAGCGTCAAATTAAAGAAATTATAACGAACTCTACGAATGTTGATAAACTTCGCTACATATAAAAAGTAAAAAACGAAGTTGGAACTCAATTAGCGTCAAATTAAAGAAATTATAACGAACTCTACGAATGTTGATAAACTTCGCTACATATAAAAAGTAAAAAACGAAGTTGGAACTCAATTAGCGTCAAATTAAAGAAATTATAACTAACTCTACGAATGTTGATAAACTTCGCCACATATAAAAAGTAAAAAAAAAAGTTGGAACTCAATTAGCGTCAAATTAAAGAAATTATAACGAACTCTACGAATGTTGATAAACTTCGCTACATATAAAAAGTAAAAAACGAAGTTGGAACTCAATTAGCGTCAAATTAAAGAAATCATAACGAACTCTACGAATGTTGATAAACTTCGCTACATATAAAAAGAAAAAAACGAAGTTGGAACTCAATTAGCGTCAAATTAAAGAAATTATAACGAACTCTACGAATGTTGATAAACTTCGCTACATATAAAAAGTAAAAAACGAAGTTGGAACTCAATTAGCGTCAAATTAATGAAATTATAACGAACTCTACGAATGTTGATAAACTTCGCTACATATAAAAAGTAAAAAACGAAGTTGGAACTCAATTAGCGTCAAATTAAAGAAATTATAACGAACTCTACGAATGTTGATAAACTTCGCTACATATAAAAAGTAAAAAACGAAGTTGGAACTCAATTAGCGTCAAATTAAAGAAATCATAACGAACTCTACGAATGTTGATAAACTTCGCTACATATAAAAAGTAAAAAACGAAGTTGGAACTCAATTAGCGTCAAATTAAAGAAATTATAACGAACACTACGAATGTTGATAAACTTCGCTACATATAAAAAGTAAAAAACGAAGTTGGAACTCAATTAGCGTCAAATTAAAGAAATTATAACGAACTCTACGAATGTTGATAAACTTCGCTACATATAAAAAGTAAAAAACGAAGTGTGAACTCAATTAGCGTCAAATTAAAGAAATCATAACGAACTCTACGAATGTTGATAAACTTCGCTACATATAAAAAGTAAAAAACGAAGTTGGAACTCAATTAGCGTCAAATTAAAGAAATCATAACGAACTCTACGAATGTTGATAAACTTCGCTACATATAAAAAGTAAAAAACGAAGTTGGAACTCAATTAGCGTCAAATAAAAAAATTACAACGAACTCTACGAATATTGATAAACTTCGCTACATATAAAAAGTAAAAAACGAAGTTGGAACTCAATTAGCGTCAAATTAAAGAAATTATAACGAACTCTACGAATGTTGATAAAACTTCGCTACATATAAAAAGTAAAAAACGAAGTTGGAACTCAATTAGCGTCAAATTTAAGAAATCATAACGAACTCTACGAATGTAGATAAACTTCGTTACATATAAAAAGTAAAAAACGAAGTTGGAACTCAATTAGCGTCAAATTAAAGAAATTATAACGAACTCTACGAATGTTGATAAACTTCGCTACATATAAAAAGTAAAAAACGAAGTTGGAACTCAATTAGCGTCAAATTAAAGAAATTATAACGAACTCTACGAATGTTGATAAACTTCGCTACATATAAAAAGTAAAAAACGAAGTTGGAACTCAATTAGCGTCAAATTAAAGAAATTATAACTAACTCTACGAATGTTGATAAACTTCGCCACATATAAAAAGTAAAAAAAAAAGTTGGAACTCAATTAGCGTCAAATTAAAGAAATTATAACGAACTCTACGAATGTTGATAAACTTCGCTACATATAAAAAGTAAAAAACGAAGTTGGAACTCAATTAGCGTCAAATTAAAGAAATCATAACGAACTCTACGAATGTTGATAAACTTCGCTACATATAAAAAGAAAAAAACGAAGTTGGAACTCAATTAGCGTCAAATTAAAGAAATTATAACGAACTCTACGAATGTTGATAAACTTCGCTACATATAAAAAGTAAAAAACGAAGTTGGAACTCAATTAGCGTCAAATTAATGAAATTATAACGAACTCTACGAATGTTGATAAACTTCGCTACATATAAAAAGTAAAAAACGAAGTTGGAACTCAATTAGCGTCAAATTAAAGAAATTATAACGAACTCTACGAATGTTGATAAACTTCGCTACATATAAAAAGTAAAAAACGAAGTTGGAACTCAATTAGCGTCAAATTAAAGAAATCATAACGAACTCTACGAATGTTGATAAACTTCGCTACATATAAAAAGTAAAAAACGAAGTTGGAACTCAATTAGCGTCAAATTAAAGAAATTATAACGAACACTACGAATGTTGATAAACTTCGCTACATATAAAAAGTAAAAAACGAAGTGTGAACTCAATTAGCGTCAAATTAAAGAAATCATAACGAACTCTACGAATGTTGATAAACTTCGCTACATATAAAAAGTAAAAAACGAAGTTGGAACTCAATTAGCGTCAAATTAAAGAAATCATAACGAACTCTACGAATGTTGATAAACTTCGCTACATATAAAAAGTAAAAAACGAAGTTGGAACTCAATTAGCGTCAAATAAAAAAATTACAACGAACTCTACGAATATTGATAAACTTCGCTACATATAAAAAGTAAAAAACGAAGTTGGAACTCAATTAGCGTCAAATTAAAGAAATTATAACGAACTCTACGAATGTTGATAAAACTTCGCTACATATAAAAAGTAAAAAACGAAGTTGGAACTCAATTAGCGTCAAATTTAAGAAATCATAACGAACTCTACGAATGTAGATAAACTTCGTTACATATAAAAAGTAAAAAACGAAGTTGGAACTCAATTAGCGTCAAATTAAAGAAATTATAACGAACTCTACGAATGTTGATAAACTTCGCTACATATAAAAAGTAAAAAACGAAGTTGGAACTCAATTAGCGTCAAATTAAAGAAATTATAACGAACTCTACGAATGTTGATAAACTTCGCTACATATAAAAAGTAAAAAACGAAGTTGGAACTCAATTAGCGTCAAATTAAAGAAATTATAACGAACTCTACGAATGTTGATAAACTTCGCTACATATAAAAAGTAAAAAACGAAGTTGGAACTCAATTAGCGTCAAATTATAGAAATTATAACGAACTCTACGAATGTTGATAAACTTCGCTACATATAAAAAGTAAAAAACGAAGTTAGAACTCAATTAGCGTCAAATTAAAGAAATTATAACGAACTCTACGAATGTTGATAAACTTCGCTACATATAAAAAGTAAAAAACGAAGTTGGAACTCAATTAGCGTCAAATTAAAGAAATTATAACGAACTCTACGAATGTTGATAAACTTCGCTACATATAAAAAGTAAAAAACGAAGTTGGAACTCAATTAGCGTCAAATTAAAGAAATTATAACGAACTCTACGAATGTTGATAAACTTCGCTACATATAAAAAGTAAAAAACGAAGTTGGGACTCAATTAGCGTCAAATTAAAGAAATCATAACGAACTCTACGAATGTTGATAAACTTCGCTACATATAAAAAGTAAAAAACGAAGTTGGAACTCAATTAGCGTCAAATTAAAGAAATTATAACGAACTCTACGAATGTTGATAAACTTCGCTACATATAAAAAGTAAAAAACGAAGTTGGAACTCAACTAGCGTCAATTTAAAGAAAATATAACGATCTCTACGAATGTTGATAAACTTCGCTACATATAAAAAGTAAAAAACGAAGTTGGAACTCAACTAGCGTCAAATTAAAGAAATTATAACGAACTCTACGAATGTTGATAAACTTCGCTACATATAAAATGTAAAAAACGAAGTTGGAACTCAATTAGCGTCAAATTAAAGAAATTATAACGAACTCTACGAATGTTGATAAACTTCGCTACATATAAAAAGTAAAAAACGAAGTTGGAACTCAATTAGCGTCAAATTAAAGAAATTATAACGAACTCTACGAATGTTGATAAACTTCGCTACATATAAAAAGTAAAAAACGAAGTTGGAACTCAATTAGCGTCAAATTAAAGAAATCATAACGAACTCTACGAATGTTGATAAACTTCGCTACATATAAAAAGTAAAAAACGAAGTTGGAACTCAATTAGCGTCAAATTAAAGAAATCATAACGAACTCTACGAATGTTGACAAACTTCGCTACATATAAAAAGTAAAAAACGAAGTTGGAACTCAATTAGCGTCAAATAAAAAAATTATAACGAACTCTACGAATATTGATAAACTTCGCTACATATAAAAATTAAAAAACGAAGTTGGAACTCAATTAGCGTCAAATTAAAGAAATTATAACGAACTCTACGAATGTTGATAAACTTCGCTACATATAAAAAGTAAAAAACGAAGTTGGAACTCAATTAGCGTCAAATTAAAGAAATTATATCGAACTCTACGAATGTTGATAAACTTCGCTACATATAAAAAGTAAAAAACGAAGTTGGAACTCAATTAGCGTCAAATTAAAGAAATTATAACTAACTCTACGAATGTTGATAAACTTCGCCACATATAAAAAGTAAAAAAAAAAGTTGGAACTCAATTAGCGTCAAATTAAAGAAATTATAACGAACTCTACGAATGTTGATAAACTTCGCTACATATAAAAAGTAAAAAACGAAGTTGGAACTCAATTAGCGTCAAATTAAAGAAATCATAACGAACTCTACGAATGTTGATAAACTTCGCTACATATAAAAAGAAAAAAACGAAGTTGGAACTCAATTAGCGTCAAATTAAAGAAATTATAACGAACTCTACGAATGTTGATAAACTTCGCTACATATAAAAAGTAAAAAACGAAGTTGGAACTCAATTAGCGTCAAATTAATGAAATTATAACGAACTCTACGAATGTTGATAAACTTCGCTACATATAAAAAGTAAAAAACGAAGTTGGAACTCAATTAGCGTCAAATTAAAGAAATTATAACGAACTCTACGAATGTTGATAAACTTCGCTACATATAAAAAGTAAAAAACGAAGTTGGAACTCAATTAGCGTCAAATTAAAGAAATCATAACGAACTCTACGAATGTTGATAAACTTCGCTACATATAAAAAGTAAAAAACGAAGTTGGAACTCAATTAGCGTCAAATTAAAGAAATTATAACGAACACTACGAATGTTGATAAACTTCGCTACATATAAAAAGTAAAAAACGAAGTTGGAACTCAATTAGCGTCAAATTAAAGAAATTATAACGAACTCTACGAATGTTGATAAACTTCGCTACATATAAAAAGTAAAAAACGAAGTGTGAACTCAATTAGCGTCAAATTAAAGAAATCATAACGAACTCTACGAATGTTGATAAACTTCGCTACATATAAAAAGTAAAAAACGAAGTTGGAACTCAATTAGCGTCAAATTAAAGAAATCATAACGAACTCTACGAATGTTGATAAACTTCGCTACATATAAAAAGTAAAAAACGAAGTTGGAACTCAATTAGCGTCAAATAAAAAAATTACAACGAACTCTACGAATATTGATAAACTTCGCTACATATAAAAAGTAAAAAACGAAGTTGGAACTCAATTAGCGTCAAATTAAAGAAATTATAACGAACTCTACGAATGTTGATAAAACTTCGCTACATATAAAAAGTAAAAAACGAAGTTGGAACTCAATTAGCGTCAAATTTAAGAAATCATAACGAACTCTACGAATGTAGATAAACTTCGTTACATATAAAAAGTAAAAAACGAAGTTGGAACTCAATTAGCGTCAAATTAAAGAAATTATAACGAACTCTACGAATGTTGATAAACTTCGCTACATATAAAAAGTAAAAAACGAAGTTGGAACTCAATTAGCGTCAAATTAAAGAAATTATAACGAACTCTACGAATGTTGATAAACTTCGCTACATATAAAAAGTAAAAAACGAAGTTGGAACTCAATTAGCGTCAAATTAAAGAAATTATAACGAACTCTACGAATGTTGATAAACTTCGCTACATATAAAAAGTAAAAAACGAAGTTGGAACTCAATTAGCGTCAAATTATAGAAATTATAACGAACTCTACGAATGTTGATAAACTTCGCTACATATAAAAAGTAAAAAACGAAGTTAGAACTCAATTAGCGTCAAATTAAAGAAATTATAACGAACTCTACGAATGTTGATAAACTTCGCTACATATAAAAAGTAAAAAACGAAGTTGGAACTCAATTAGCGTCAAATTAAAGAAATTATAACGAACTCTACGAATGTTGATAAACTTCGCTACATATAAAAAGTAAAAAACGAAGTTGGAACTCAATTAGCGTCAAATTAAAGAAATTATAACGAACTCTACGAATGTTGATAAACTTCGCTACATATAAAAAGTAAAAAACGAAGTTGGGACTCAATTAGCGTCAAATTAAAGAAATCATAACGAACTCTACGAATGTTGATAAACTTCGCTACATATAAAAAGTAAAAAACGAAGTTGGAACTCAATTAGCCTCAAATTAAAGAAATTATAACGAACTCTACGAATGTTGATAAACTTCGCTACATATAAAAAGTAAAAAACGAAGTTGGAACTCAACTAGCGTCAATTTAAAGAAAATATAACGATCTCTACGAATGTTGATAAACTTCGCTACATATAAAAAGTAAAAAACGAAGTTGGAACTCAACTAGCGTCAAATTAAAGAAATTATAACGAACTCTACGAATGTTGATAAACTTCGCTACATATAAAATGTAAAAAACGAAGTTGGAACTCAATTAGCGTCAAATTAAAGAAATTATAACGAACTCTACGAATGTTGATAAACTTCGCTACATATAAAAAGTAAAAAACGAAGTTGGAACTCAATTAGCGTCAAATTAAAGAAATTATAACGAACTCTACGAATGTTGATAAACTTCGCTACATATAAAAAGTAAAAAACGAAGTTGGAACTCAATTAGCGTCAAATTAAAGAAATCATAACGAACTCTACGAATGTTGATAAACTTCGCTACATATAAAAAGTAAAAAACGAAGTTGGAACTCAATTAGCGTCAAATTAAAGAAATCATAACGAACTCTACGAATGTTGACAAACTTCGCTACATATAAAAAGTAAAAAACGAAGTTGGAACTCAATTAGCGTCAAATAAAAAAATTATAACGAACTCTACGAATATTGATAAACTTCGCTACATATAAAAATTAAAAAACGAAGTTGGAACTCAATTAGCGTCAAATTAAAGAAATTATAACGAACTCTACGAATGTTGATAAACTTCGCTACATATAAAAAGTAAAAAACGAAGTTGGAACTCAATTAGCGTCAAATTAAAGAAATTATAACGAACTCTACGAATGTTGATAAACTTCGCTACATATAAAAAGTAAAAAACGAAGTTGGAACTCAATTAGCGTCAAATTAAAGAAATTATAACGAACTCTACGAATGTTGATAAACTTCGCTACATATAAAAAGTAAAAAACGAAGTTGGAACTCAATTAGCGTCAAATTAAAGAAATTATAACGAACTCTACGAATGTTGATAAACTTCGCTACATATAAAAAGTAAAAAACGAAGTTGGAACTCAATTAGCGTCAAATTAAAGAAATTATAACGAACTCTACGAATGTTGATAAACTTCGCTACATATAAAAAGTAAAAGACGAAGTTGGAACTCAATTAGCGTCAAATTAAAGAAATTATAACGAACTCTACGAATGTTGATAAACTTCGCTACATATAAAAAGTAAAAAAACGAAGTTGGAACTCAATTAGCGTCAAATTAAAGAAATTATAACGAACTCTACGAATGTTGATAAACTTCGCTACATATAAAAAGTAAAAAACGAAGTTGGGACTCAATTAGCGTCAAATTAAAGAAAACAAAACGAACTCCACGAATGTTGATAAACTTCGCTACATATAAAAAGTAAAAAACGAAGTTGGAACTCAATTAGCGTCAAATTAAAGAAATTATAACGAACTCTACGAATGTTGATAACCTCGCTACATATAAAAAGTAAAAAACGAAGTTGGAACTCAATTAGCGTCAAATTAAAGAAATTATAACGAACTCTACGAATGTTGATAAACTTCGCTACATATAAAAAGTAAAAAACGAAGTTGGAACGCAATTAGCGTCAAATTAAAGAAATTATAACGAAATCTACGAATGTTGATAAACTTCGCTACATATAAAAAGTAAAAAACGAAGTTGGAACTCAATTAGCGTCAAATTAAAGAAATTATAACGAACTCTACGAATGTTGATAAACTTCGCTACATATAAAAAGTAAAAAACGAAGTTGGAACTCAATTAGCGTCAAATTAAAGAAATTACAACGAACTCTACGAATGTTGATAAACTTCGCTACATATAAAAAGTAAAAAACGAAGTTGGAACTCAATTAGCGTCAAATTAAAGAAATTATAACGAACTCTACGAATGTTGATAAACTTCGCTACATATAAAAAGTAAAAAACGAAGTTGGAACTCAATTAGCGTCAAATTAAAGAAATCATAACGAACTCTACGAATGTTGACAAACTTCGCTACATATAAAAAGTAAAAAACGAAGTTGGAACTCAATTAGCGTCAAATAAAAAAATTATAACGAACTCTACGAATATTGATAAACTTCGCTACATATAAAAATTAAAAAACGAAGTTGGAACTCAATTAGCGTCAAATTAAAGAAATTATAACGAACTCTACGAATGTTGATAAACTTCGCTACATATAAAAAGTAAAAAACGAAGTTGGAACTCAATTAGCGTCAAATTAAAGAAATTATAACGAACTCTACGAATGTTGATAAACTTCGCTACATATAAAAAGTAAAAAACGAAGTTGGAACTCAATTAGCGTCAAATTAAAGAAATTATAACGAACTCTACGAATGTTGATAAACTTCGCTACATATAAAAAGTAAAAAACGAAGTTGGAACTCAATTAGCGTCAAATTAAAGAAATTATAACGAACTCTACGAATGTTGATAAACTTCGCTACATATAAAAAGTAAAAAACGAAGTTGGAACTCAATTAGCGTCAAATTAAAGAAATTATAACGAACTCTACGAATGTTGATAAACTTCGCTACATATAAAAAGTAAAAGACGAAGTTGGAACTCAATTAGCGTCAAATTAAAGAAATTATAACGAACTCTACGAATGTTGATAAACTTCGCTACATATAAAAAGTAAAAAAACGAAGTTGGAACTCAATTAGCGTCAAATTAAAGAAATTATAACGAACTCTACGAATGTTGATAAACTTCGCTACATATAAAAAGTAAAAAACGAAGTTGGGACTCAATTAGCGTCAAATTAAAGAAAACAAAACGAACTCCACGAATGTTGATAAACTTCGCTACATATAAAAAGTAAAAAACGAAGTTGGAACTCAATTAGCGTCAAATTAAAGAAATTATAACGAACTCTACGAATGTTGATAACCTCGCTACATATAAAAAGTAAAAAACGAAGTTGGAACTCAATTAGCGTCAAATTAAAGAAATTATAACGAACTCTACGAATGTTGATAAACTTCGCTACATATAAAAAGTAAAAAACGAAGTTGGAACTCAATTAGCGTCAAATTAAAGAAATTATAACGAAATCTACGAATGTTGATAAACTTCGCTACATATAAAAAGTAAAAAACGAAGTTGGAACTCAATTAGCGTCAAATTAAAGAAATTATAACGAACTCTACGAATGTTGATAAACTTCGCTACATATAAAAAGTAAAAAACGAAGTTGGAACTCAATTAGCGTCAAATTAAAGAAATTACAACGAACTCTACGAATGTTGATAAACTTCGCTACATATAAAAAGTAAAAAACGAAGTTGGAACTCAATTAGCGTCAAATTAAAGAAATTATAACGAACTCTACGAATGTTGATAAACTTCGCTACATATATATACGCTCAAGGTTTCGAGGATGAATCAGACGGCCCATGTGTTCTTTCTTGTCCTGTTTCTAGGTGAAAAGAGGAGGGGAAGGAGACTAGTTGGAAAGAGGAGAGAGGCGCGGAAGGGGACAAGAGCGTAAGTATTCAGTTAGCTAGAATGTGCCCATAATATAGCTGATAAGATGATAAGAAAATCGCAAAAATTAATGGCGTAAGACAATCAGGGGTACCACTTTACTGGTGACAAAAATGAACATTCCGTCATATCTCGCAAAGTATTGCTCATATCAAAATATTTTTCGAATCAAAATTGCAGAACTAGTAAAGAAGAGTATTTCTTTTCCTATACATTATTATCCTAGGAGTAGCCGTTATTAAGAAAATCATACAAGAAAGCCTTAATTCGAGTTGAATTAAGAAATTTGCTTGCATGGTTATTTCATCATTGTTGCTAAAGTAAACAATCTCACAAAAATACCTTTGGTTTCCTTACGTGTGCATTCAGTATTATTAAATAGGAAGAAAATGGACTATTTATGATGAAGAAAACAACTTTAAAACGCTATTTGTCTACGTACAAGTACCTATATCATTTCTTTCTAATACTCCATACGCTGTACACTTTCCTAACTCGTTCTTTTTTGAATAACTCAAAACACGAAAGAAATATTTGGGTAAGAGAGTGGGAAGTATTTAAGAATATCAGAAGGGGAACGCGAGACGATGATTATTATACGTTAATTTTAGCCAGTAGAAGTTCAAATTTTTTTAAATGTTTTGTATTATAGTTTTTGAAACATTGTACAACACATAAAGTTACCTCACATTGTTTGCACCAATAACTTGCTTCTTTTCTCTTTATTTATTTCTTTTTTTTGAGATGCAAATCATACACCTTTTTCATGAATGCGACTGATTAGACGTACGGTAGGTCGCAATGGTGTTTCTATAGATGGTTGTCTTTCCCTCTTTGCTTTTGGTTTACTTTCACTGTATTTTTCTCTCCTGGCATTCACTAGCTTAAAATTTAGGTGACTCAATTACTCACGTTTTTTGTATATTACATCAATATAATAAAACGCTAAGGCAATACGTGGCACAATAAAATTGTATTGCTAAGCAACAGGATATATAAACAGCTGAAACAGCTATCACTGAAACATATCAGATCTTTGTATAATAATGTTAGTATAGTATTGCAAAATCTGTATTAAAGATTATTATTATTAAGTAGATATTACTTTTTAGGCGCGTTTCGCTTACAGCGTGAGCGTCTATTATCGTCGGTCGGTCGGTCCGTCCGTATGTTCGTTCTCGGCTTCTAAAGGACGGATTTTCATGAAATTTCATATTCAGGTCTTTCACTCAAATATAATAAGAAAATCGCAAAAATGAATCACGTACGCCAATCAGGGGTACCACTTTACTGGGAACAAAAAATTAATTTTCATCATATCTCGTAAGGTATTGCACATATCAAAATATTTTTCAAATAACAGTTGTAGAACTTGTAAATAAGAGTATTTCCTTTCCCATACTTTTTTATCGTAGGAGTAGCCGTTATCGAGAAAATCAAACAAGAATATCTTATATCGAGTTGAACTTCGAAAATTTCTTGCATGGTTATTTCTTCATCGTTGCTAACATAAACAATCTCCCAAACAAACGTTTAATTTCCTTACGTGTGCATGTAATATTATTAAATAGGAAGAAAATAAATTATTTATGATGAAGAAAAGAACTTTAAAACACTATTTCCCTCACGTACAGGTAAATAATTGCTTTCTAATACTCCATTGCACGAAACGCGCCCATTTGTGATACGTTGTACACTTTCCTAACTTGTTTAAATTAATTTGCGTAAAATCTTATATGGTAGATTACCTCTAGTATATCATAAGCCCGTAAAAAATTACGGAATTTAAATGATTAAGCATTTTCATCTACTTAATCACCCGAATCTCTCTTGGTTGGTCAGAGACAGTTTTGTTCAATGAGGATTTATAACACGGAAATAAATTCTATCTATTAGCATTTCAATGAATAAGCGGAATTGAACGCTATCATTACTTTTCTTCTACAAAACAAATTATCAACAACTACATCAATTTAAATAAACACTATGACCACACTATCTATACTTACAATTTCGGCAGAGGTACATCAGAATGTATCACATTTAGCCAAATCTTACGTGTTAAATTATTAATAACAATAATTATTTATTTTTAAATGTATATCATTCGATATATATATATATATACATAACAACTAAGTAGAAATACGTCAATTTAAATAAAAACAAAACATTTACCATTTTAGAAGTAATATATGATAATACTTTTCCGTATTAATATCGCAACCAAATAAGAATGTCTAATGTTTATTTACTCAATGTCCCTAGCAACGTGATAAACAGCTTCTGTATATCGCATTGAAATACAATATAAAGTTGAAACCATTTAGATACTGTTTATATGCAACTATATATTAATTAATTTTATTAATATTTAAATTGTATGCTCAGAATAAAAGTAATGGCTTCAAGAGCAACATGTTACGCTAATTATAATGC